>CABFWO010001363.1:42136-181232 GCA_902155825.1 Timema genevievae
CCCCCCCCATGGTGCCCGTATCTCTGAAACATAATTCTAAGCCAAATAAAGAATATTTTCTTCAAAAATTTGTTAAAAATAGCCTGATTAAAAAGCTATTTAGAATTTTAAAAATCAGGCCTTGAGGTCAATTCGGACCCCCTTCCGTCCATCTATGTTAAAAATTTCAGATCTCTGCGTGCCGTAGATTTGGCTGGGCATCACACACAACCACTTCCTTTTATTATTATAGATTAAGTATTTTAATTCATTTTCTAGGTTTGTAAATCAAGACATGATGGCATGATGGATTTGTTCATAATTTAACCGTCATCTAACTGTTTTTCTACCCAACATTGCTAAAGGTGTAGTGAGTGAGTTCTTTGGTCTCCACTCTCATTTGATCACACTTTTCTCCCATCTTATAGCCCACTTCTCCCCAAAATTGAATTACAGTTGCATGCCTACCTTGCTAAATGTAGGATAAGTCCTTGCGATACCTCCATAGAAAGATAAAAACTAGTCTTTCGTTTAACATTCTCTATTATGTAACTTTAGTTTGTATATTTGTACCGTAATTATAATGTATGGATTTCCTAGTTCATGAATCTCTTTAAAAAATTGCCTTTTTTTTTAGTAAGTTTTATTATTTATGTAAATATTTACTAAATGTATTTGTTCCTAAGACTTTTTAAAATAATATTACTACTGAGCCCCTTTAAATTGAATATATATAAAAAGAAATTATTTTAAGTTGATCTTTAGAAGAAGAGTTTTCCCTTTTGGGATACATTTTTTATATAGGGCTCGTGTTTTTCATGGTGCACATATTCTACCCACCCAAATGATTTACATATTTACACTAATTTAATATGGTTGGAAATGGTGGAGTTTGGATTAAATTAAACCCGATTTACGTGAATGGGTAGTGAGAAATTATTTAGAAAAGAAAACTCAATACATCTAGCTAGGATATAAGACCCGGCCTGCCCATAACTGGTAATCCAGACCAGGCAAAACTATAAAACCACAAAAATTTTGATTACAATATTTTAGAAATAAAGAACACAAAACGGTTTTCTTAAATTTATTTATGTTTGTATAGGAAACTTTGGCTTATACTTTCTAACCATAGGGATTATATAAGTGCTTTAATTACAGACTACCATATTAGTTCAGAGGACTCGCATTTTCTAGCTTTATGGCATCAATCTTGCAGTAGAATGGATTTTCAGGGATGGAGAGGATATCTTGGCGAACTAAAGGTTTACTTTACATCTATTATTGTTTTCAGACTGTGGCCTGGGACAGTTTTTTATTCAAGTAATATATTTTTCCACTACCAGCTTGCTAGGCCTGTCATAGCTTCATACGCGTTTAAATCAAACTTAAACTAGGACTGGCACAACATCCGGTCCCCAGCCGTTAATTTATTACTGTAAAAGGGTGAACCCACATTCCAATGATAAACTTTTCAGCTATGCCGGGAATCAAACCCAGGACCCTTAGCTCAGTAGATAAACACGCTACTGACTCAGCTAAGGTGTCAGATTGAACTAAAGGTGGCTTTCCCTAAATTTTTTCCAGGCAAATATGAATACATTTCTTATCCATTATACCTTTTTCATTACTAATCAATAAGTATAATTAACTGTGATTAGCTTGAAAGGACCATGTCTGTTAGGTAAAGAAGATACTAAATCTCCTTAGTTGTACATTTGTTATATTTTTAATAAGAAGTAGCTAATAATATTGTAAAATATTTTAATCGTTAACAGCAAGAAAAGTTTGCACTTTATAAACGTTCCTTTCTCCTGGAACTCTACCATACAGTACCATTTTTATAAAAAGGTCATTTTAGAAAATACCAACATATTTTTTGGTGGCCAACATTGTTAACATTGTACTAGATTATTCTGCTACCCTACAAGTATTGATAATATATTATTGATAATATATTCATAAAATGACAGTTTTATAATATATTACTAGACGTAATTATCAATGAAAGTAGATCTAGTAACTTTTCTACTTATCAGATAAGCTCTTTCCTATGAAAACTGTACTGTAGCTACCACCAAGGACGGATATCCTCAAGATGGACATATCTCTGATCTATATATAACGAGGGAGTGTGAAGACAGCAAGGTGACTAATTGGTGTTGCCCAGCTCCCAGTGGGATCAGGCACGAGTGAGTCGTGTCGTATCGTGTCGTGGAAAGATGTGACTGCGAAGGAGACATCTGGCGTGTGTGATGTGTTAACGCCGCGAGACAGAACAATAGCACCATTCACCTCAACTACACATCATCTGCTCGTCGGAGACTGCTGGGGAGGAGAGCTTGACTGGCTAGCGTTGTTGACATCCAGAGCAGGTGAGATCACACGGGGACATATAGAGCCTCTCATTCACGTGACTGCGAACACACAAGACATCCCTTCAACTCTTTGATAATCCAGATCACGTTGGGGATCAGCAGCGAACTTGAACATTAATAATCAAATGGCCGAAGATATTATTTATGATTTTTAGTGACCACCATTACTCCATCTAGATATCATATTCTTAAAATTGAAAAACGACACCTGGACATGGGAATCGAACCCGGGACCTTTGGCTTAGTACGCCAATGCTCTAACCACTGAGCTATCCAGAAATCGCCTCGTGCCCAGGGTCATTCTTCACTCATATTTTAAGGCAGAGTCTATGGATGGAGAATATGATATATTGATGGAGTAATCCTCAATTTAAAGCATAAATAATAGCTTTGGCTATTTGATTCTTAAATATTCAATCCCTTACAATTATAATAATTGTACAAGTGGCAGCATTAATCCAACTACCAAATAGATAGCTCGTGATCTTAATAAAATCACAAATTTGTAGCCGACGATTTCCGCACGTCCATCATAGACTCTGCCTTAAAATATGAGTGAAGAATGAGCCAGGGCATAGGACGATTCCTGGATAGCTTAATGGTTAGATCATTGGCGTACTAAGCCAAAAGTCCCGGGTTCGATTCCCATATCCAGGTGTCATTTTTCAAGTTTCATAATATGAACATTCATAGATGATTTAAATATACAAATATAATTAATACATAGTCTATAGTATACAATCCATGCCATACGTATCTGTATATTTTTCCTTACATAGAGTTTTTTCTTATTTCCCAATTAAATGGGCTGGGGGAGGAGCAGTAGCTTGAAATACCTCCAAAAATATTTAAAAATTATCTTTATAGCGTGGAAGAAAGTTTAAATTTGGCAAATTGGTAAAAGGGTCACCCAATTTACATAAACGTTTATTTAAAGGTTTGGAAATCAAAAAGAGGTCTAGGAAATGGATAAAAAGTGAAGACTAATAAAAAAAGATTTATTATATTGTTTTAATTTTGCAAAGACAGATTAAAAACTTCAAAATAAAAAATACATAAAATAAATATTATCTTAAAGGGAACCCATACCACTACTATTAGTCCTATTACATAACTATATATCGAGGGATGAAAATAAACAACTTCTGGTGACATAGCTTGGTGAATCGTTATAATCTTTGTGAAATCATGATGCCAGTTTATTCCATATCTTTATACTAGTACCCGCCTCGGTGGCGTAGTTGGCTAAAGCGCTAGTCGTGTTGAGCTCGACCGCCGAGGACGGGGAGATCGAGGTTCGAATCTTGGTCGGGTGAACTGGGGGTGGGGGTTCCTAAATGGTTTTCCACTCTCCCTCAACGCAAATGCGGGTTCACTTCCTATAAATTCAACCCTACCAATTCCTAATCCATTAGCGTAATTAGTACTTAAGCGTATAACCCGAACGGGTAGTAAGACGCGGTGCTAAATATTATTTTTATTTATATTAGTCTATTATTTCATTTAATTATTTTATAGTTATCTTAAATAAATGAGGATATTATTTCAAATGAGACAAGCTCCCTGGCAAGGACCGGCTTAAATATATACTAGTCTATTTATATAGCCCTATATAAAATAGTTTATTAAAATAAATAAACTAGTACAACTTAATATAACTTCTGTCTATATTTAATCCTTGACACATATAAAATTAATTCTAAAAAAACTGTGGATAAGTCTTATGTATGAACAAATTATTAATATTAACATTATATTTTATCATTTATTCCATAGTGAGACATAAAGCGCTATTGTGTAAAATTATGTCCGGACTTTATTTTGATAAACCTCATATTCACAACCATCGAATCAAGTAGCCAATATTACCAATATATTCCTCTCGGTTCGTTTGTCATACTTTCTTAAAGTGAGTAATGGTTCTAATGTTCTAGAACTGGAAAAAATCCCTCGGTGGTAAAATCATATTGAGAGAGGACGGTGAAAGGGTATAGTTATTATAAATAATAACTCTCCGTCCTTATGATCATTTGACCACCAACATTTGATTGCACAATTTTAACAAGTGTATAATTATAAGCTCTAAGTGATTAATTAAAACCATTATAGTTAATTAATTATAAATATTTCATGGGTGACCTGGCGGTCTAGGGGTAAGGTGTCGGACTTATGTGCTGGGGGTTCGGGGTTTAATACTCGGTCCCGGCACAGATTTATATGATTACCAAACCCTTCCTTCACCTCTGACAAGATGTTTATTAATCACAGCTTGTGAATGTGAGGAATGCCAGGCTCCCACCGTGGTTCGGATTCCACGTTAAACTGTAGGTCCTCCATTTCATCTCACAATCACCCTACCATTGCACATTAGCGTCAAGTGCGTATAATCTGAACGGGTAGCAAGACGTAGTGCTAATAATAATAATAATAATATAAATATTTTAAAGAAATATCAATATTATTAACATATTTTATTTTTAAAAGTAAATATTATTATTATTATTATTATTATTATTATTATTATTATTATTATTGTTGTTGTTGTTGTAAATAGGGTGCACCTGATTTTGGTAATAAATCTTTCAAATCACGTATTTTTTTGCCTGTGTACAGTCCCGTGAAATCTGATTCATGAATGTTTTACAATTTTATTTCTTGCTTCAAACGATATAATAGGTTGATTGTCAATGTCTGTACACTTGAACACAGGAGCAGGCTGGATGAAGGGAGCATACATTGTGAACCACCCAGGCTGTAAAAAGTGTTATGCTCATCTACGGAATTAATATTTAAATCAGTATTATCAAATATTAACTGTATCGTTGACTCATAAATTGTGCAATGACGGCTCTAAGCAGTAGCCTTTAGATTTGAAAAATGTAAGATCTAGATTTCTAAATTCTAGACTATCAACCATCAAATCATTTTCAATATGTAAATCTTAATTTAAAATATAAAACACTTTTTTGCACCGTATCTTACTAACCGTTCGGGTTATATGCTTTTGTACAATCACGCTGATGGTTTTAGAAATTAGGAAGGCTATATTTAAAGGAAGTGTACCCTCTTTTGGGTGGAGGGAGAGTAGAATACCACTTTGGAAAGAGCACCCTTGGTACACCCGACCAAGATTCGAACCTTGATCTCCCCATCATCGGCGGTCTAATTTACTGCGAGCGTAGGGCGTTAGACAAAGCGGCCACCGGCCCGGTTAAAATATAAGACTTCAATCGTTTTATTAGAATAGCCGATTTCTTAAACATTTCTTCTCACTACCTGATTAGATTATATGCACATGTACTAATTAAGCTTGTTAAGGATGAGGAAGGTTAAAATTATAAGAAGTGTACCTGCAGTTGCGTGGCGGGAAAGTGTAAAACCATTTTAAAAAGCCAGCTTCCGTACACCCGACTGGTATTCGAACTACGATCCTCCTGTCATCGGTGGTCTAGTCTAATTCTAGAATAACGTCTTAGAGTCTAAGACTTAGACCATGCAGCCACTGAAGAAAGTAAATGTGGAAGCAGTATTATTAAATCTCGATTTCACCATAGAAAATTTGTAATATTTAAAACAATAATCCTAGAAGTAAATACTTTTATTAAATAAAATATCTAGTGGGTCTCGAAGTCTATAAATTGATTTAAAAACAACTCGTTTTCTTAACTTGTGACTTTCCGTTTGTATATTTTTTATTTTTGGGCGTATTCTCAATGTTTAATATTTAACTTTTCATATATATTAAAATTGGTTGGGTAAAGCTCGGCTAGTTAGTGTTGAAAAGAACCGATTCACATTTTAAAATACATCAAGTGGCTGAATGAATCTGGAGCGATGATTTTTCGTGGAAATATCAAGGTATGAGCTTCAAATTAAACCACTTTACTTTAAGGCTCTAAGTTTAATCAAATATTTATAAGTCTTTCGGAGCCAAATTTAATATATATCAAGACACAAACCTCATCCAGTCTATGTTATAAAAACGATCTTAGTCTACACATGTAAATCAATACCATGGGTCATTACTAAAATATTTTTCTTTATATTATATTATATTATCTGCTTTCTTTCCTGTCGTGCTTCATGAATGAGCTGTGGAGTATCACTGCAGCGTGACACGAAATAAAACGGCGGCAAGCATTTATCGGATGGAATAAAAAAGAATGAAGGTTCAATTGTTAGAAGTAAAAAAGAGGATGTAGGGTAGAAAAATTCCACATTTTCCAAGATTGTGGCCGTAGTGCAAACCAGATTTTTAGGGACTTTAAATATGTAAAAAATAATCATAACCACAACATATTTACCGAAAACCAATTCTCTTACATTTATTTTAGCAAATTTTACCAGATTTTATCCCGATGTTCCTTAACTAGCGGCATTGATCCCAACATCCCCTAGGAAAGCCAAACTTGACGTGACTAACACCCTTGTCCATAGGTCATTGGTGTGAGTACCATGTTAATTAACTACTTAACTTAAGGATGAGGGATGAGGAAGGTAGGTTAGATAAAGTGCTATCATATTATAGTGGATAGGGGATGGAAAGAATACATCCATAGAACCCAGCTGAGATACAAACCTTGACCTTGACCTTGACCGCAAACAAGTTAATGGTAAGATTGACACCATAAATCACGTAACCGCTGATGGGGCTGAATGTTAATCCATGAGGATATAAGTAGTTACCGTTATTGTTTCAATTTTCTTTCTTATTGTTAATTTCTAGACTTATATGTATCTAGTTTGTTGTTTTTTATACCTAAAACGTGACATCACCTTTTAAATGATCGAAATCTTACATTGCTAGGTTAGGTTGAACTTATAGTGTAGCCAAATCTATTGGTCTTAAAGGGGTGCACAATTAAATGAAGGGGGGTTGGGTTAATAGGCCATTTCCTTCGTTAAAAACAGAACATTTTAATAAAATATAACAAATAGAGCAATATTATAAAAAAATTTAATTTTAGCAAACTCATAGGCTGTATTATAGGACTTGGCTTACAGCTTGATTATAAAAAGGCATACCACTATACCAATTAAAAATGACTAAGGGTTTCAATCAGAAAATAATACTGTAGCTTCGATACAATAGACATACATGTCTCTCAAAGTAAATATCTGGTTGCGTCACTGACGTGATAAGTAGATTATATCCCATATTGGCCCTGAATAAACTCTATTAGATCAATGTAACCCCACGAATCTGTTACCGTGCCATGAGTGAGCTGATATCGGTGAATTACTCAACCAACTTGTCATCGTGTGGGTGATGAGAGTTGGTTCCAGTTTCCGGCCACGCCAGGCACTCTGCCCTTGTGCCTATTGAAGATGATGCCATGACTTGTCGTTGTTGACACATGGCTTCCTCTCTTTGTCTCCAACGAGACGTAGCGATCACTCTTCACCTTCCATTAGTCCCACGGGAACCCTTGCGGGGACTCTGCAAACATGCTCATAAAGTATAGTCATGTGGGAATGTTGAATTAGGTAAATATAGTCACATGGGAAAGTTGAATTTGGACACATATACTTAATGGAAAAGCTTAATTTGTTCAATTATATAGTCTAATGGGAATTTTGAAATTGGTCAAATATAATCATATGAAAAGCTGATCTGTATAAATATACACACAAGGGAAAGATGAATTTGGCCCAATATAGTCAAATGTAAAAAATGAATTTAGTCAAATATACAAATATAAAAAGTTTAATTTGGACATAATACTTACTAGGAAAAAATTAATATGATGGATACACTCAAAAAAAAGGTCGAATTTTCCTGATATACTCAAATGGAAAAGATAAATTTTACCAAAGATCCTCACATAGAAAATATATATCTAGCTAAATATAATTTAATAGAAATGTTTAATTTGGGAAACACACACGCAAAAGTTGAATTTGGACATGTTTGAAGGGCCCTAAATTTCAACATTCAGTATAACATAGAACCTTTCTTGTTTGAGTGACTAAACGCGGAAACCTGTCACGAAGATGGCTTTCTGTTGAACCCATAATTGTTATATATTTCTTCACTGAACAATATTTAAACCACTCAAAAAAAGAGTTTTCCGGACAGTGGCTACAATAAGATTTTGGTGAAAATAAACTTTAAAATAAATGGTACGGCGCACCGCACAGACTTTCTCTCTCTTTCTATTAACTCGTAAGATTTCTGAACGGAATAATGTACATTGTATCATCACCACTCCACATAAGAACACGCATAAAATAATATACAATGATATAGAATCAATGAGAAAAGAGGTGCATCTTTGTCCATCTAAGAGCATTTCAAACAGTTTAATGTCTTCCACAAGAGTCAACACTTCGTATTAAAATTTCGATTTCTGGTTAAAATTTTAACATTTTATAAGGATTTGCAGATCTTCAAGTCATCGCATTGATATTTAATTATTCATTTATACATTTTGACCAATAAAAAATTTAAATATTGACTATTGAGTCTAAAATGGAGATAGATCATTGCTATGCAAACATTTCTCCTAAGAGATTTAAGGAAAAATAACATACTTTTTTAGATACTTATATTTAATTACTCTATGGCATTGGAGAATTATTGCGTTAAGACTTAAGTAGTATATGTTTACAAATAAAGCTCACAAAATTGTATTAATATATTTGCAAATATCTCAGAAACTGCTGCTTTTATAAAAATATATGTCAAATAAAAGTTTTTTATTTCTAATAGTCCTACAATTTTGCAATGATAAGTTGTTTAGTTTCTCAAATAGTTGTGGAGATACGGAAATTAACGCTTCTGTAATGTACCCTAAAAATCATTTTCATAGGAAAATGAAAATAGCCAGTTTATTTATAATCTTAATCAACGCCTAGATACGAATTTTAATCAAAATCGTTTGAGCAGATTTTGAGAAAACCAAATTTTTCTCTTTTCGCCCTTCAGTAAACTACCCTTAATTTTAAGTTTTTATAGACACACAGACAGACGGCATTGCAAAGACTATTTTTTAGGGTTCGGGGGGTCATGAGACGTCGACATCCATCAACATTTCAGGTTAGTTTTTTTTAACGGTCGCAATACTTAAACTTTAATGTCCAAAAAGTTAAAAAAAATCCAATAATTGCGTATAGATTGAAAGTTATTGATTTTATAAAAATATGTTTCGGATAAAATATCTGTATTATAAATATATATACATATTTGTAATGCTAAGTAATTTCATATCTCAAATAGTTTCGGAGCTATTATAAAAAATGTTAATTGACGCATCAGACCGGAGCCCTTAAAGCCATTTTGCCGAAATATTGAGGGTAGCCATTTTGTTTGGAATATTTATTAATGTTTATAAATGAAATTTAATCAAAATCGTTAGAGCCGATTTTGAGAAAATCGACTTTTTCTCTTTTTGCCCTTCAGTAAACTACCCTTAATTTTAAGTTTTAATAGACACACAGACAGACGGCATTGCAAAGACTATTTTTTAGGGTTCGGGGGGTCATGAGACGTCGACATCCATCAACATTTCAGGTTAGTTTTTTTTACGGTCGCAATACTTAAGCTTTAATGTCCAAAAAGTTAAAAATATATATATAATTGCGTATAGATTGAAAATTATTGATTTTATAAAAATATGTTTCGAATAAAATATTTGTATTATAAATATATATACATATTTGTAATGCTAAGTAATTTCATATCTCAAATAGTTTCGGAGCTATTATAAAAAATGTTAATTTACGCATCAGACCGGAGCCCTTAAAGCCATTTTGCCGAAATATTGAGAGTAGCCATTTTGTTTGGAATATTTATTAATGTTCATAAATGAAATTTAATCAAAATCGTTAGAGCCGATTTTGAGAAAATCGACTTTTTCTCTTTTTTCCCTTCAGTAAACTACCCTTAATTTTAGGGGTAGATATCCAATTCCAAAAACCCCTCGGGGCAACCCTATGAAAACCCTAGATATCAAGTTTCAGCTCAATCGGTAAAATAGTTTAGGCTCTAGTTGGAGGTACAGACAGACAGACAGACGGAAATTCAAAAACCACTTTTTCGGATTCAGGAAGTCATGAAACGTCAAAAGTCATCAAAATCTCGAGTTCAATTTTTTTGACGATCACCATACTTTCTCTACCTGTAAGATAGAGAGAAATTAAAAGTACAAATACGTTCTTTGTGGTCAAAATTGACATAAATTCTTGGTATTATAATTATTTTATTAGTTTTGAGAATATCTATAAAAAGTAACAGTTATAGACAGTATTAAATTATGTATAAATACGTGCAAATAAATCCATTAACTTTTCTGCCTCTCAGATGAGAAGAAAATTGGACTGTGAACTTTTTGACACCTGGGATGGATGATAAAATCCCTTCCGCCACCCCCACCCTGAACAACATTGAAGTAAATGAAAGTCCAATGAATCTAGAGGGAATATTTTTATCTACACCAATTACTGTTGTGGGCCTACATTACTCATAAAACTAATTTTCCTAGCCTTAACGGCCACAAGGCCTTTGATGATGTTTTCAAATTAAAGGTAGGTGCTGGGAGAAGGACGAAGGCCAAAATGGTTCTTTTTTTCCTCACCTCACCACCATTTTAGGTAAACTTATACAACCAACCCAAGTAAAATTTAGTTCCAATTGAATAAATAAATTGTGACTTGCATGAATAATCATTCTGTTAGCAGGCAAAACAATAAAAATTGGAATTACCTTAGAAAAACTCACTTATTTGTGATTAATGAAATTTAAACTTTGACTAAAATATAACCAGCAACTAAATTGACAATGAAACATTTATTTACGGATCCCTTCTGGTAAGGAGATTGTTGGTTATACTTGGATTGGTTTTGTATGTACTGTATCCTCCATTTTCCCTGAAAGTTAACAAACTTACATTGCTTGGATCCAATATGGTATAGTATATAGGATAAGGCAGTTTTGTAATCAGTCAGTGTAAAACTGAGGTCCATGAAGTTTGCAGCACCCATAATGGCACACATTTTGGCACCACCCAAAGTGTTTTGGTGTCCATACGAAAACTATAGTGTAACAAATTATGAGAATCAGATAAATTATTCTTGTGGCCCAAATTCAGCACTTAATATTGACACAGGTCTCATAATCTGTGCCGTTATGGGTGCTGTAAACTGCACTGGCTTGTAAAAGTGCACCCTTTAAGTGTAAGCCGAGTGTACACAATGAAAGTTGGCGAGTTCTCGTTACAGATGATTCTCCCTAGCATCACTGTTCTCTCCTAGTTCTTTACTAGAATATCGTGACAAAAATATCCCAAAAATTTTGGATTCGTTCATTTTAACGCACGTAGTGGCTACATAACTCGCCCCCTTTCAGACTCCCCCTCCCCCCACACTCACAAACACACACGCGTAGCTATCTCCTATTTCGTGCGTAGGACGTTTGGAGAAATCTGGGAATATCCTAGGTGAAATATACGGATAATTTGCGACCAGATTGGTCATAGGACGTTTGGCGCAATTATGAAAAACTCCTGTTAATCCAGCCTTATGTTTACTTCTGACTCACGTTTCTAATCATTACATAATGTGCTAGGGACGAGGAAAGTTGAATTTATAAGAATTATACTCGCGTTTGCGTGGAAAACCATTTGAGAACACCCACCCTCTGATTTATTGTATTTGGAAAATTTATCTGTACAAGTATTTGACTCATTGAACTGTCATTAAAAGTTCAAGGTGCAATCTTCAAACAATATGTTTTCTAAAATGTCATATATCACTTCTTTATATCGGTGATTAATTAATGTTTACTAGACTGGATTACCATTCGTCTGTTTGTCCACGTGCTTCGTGTTTGTTGAGTCACATTAAAAGGTGGTGGATAGGCGTTGTTAAGCGTACATGCATGATGACTTATTGTTTGTTGACCACGAATTATCTAACACGTAAACAAGAAGTATCCCAAGCGAATCTTGAGGACATGGTTACAGAGTTTGAAGTGAGTTGAAGATATGTCTCATTACTCATACAGCCTGAACTCATGTCTCAGTGATAAGTAAAGATGACTACAGGGTTAGGGTTTGATTCCAAGGATGGCTTAAAATTATAATTTAGTAGGAATTTTTATGTAGTAATTTGCTCAATAACCAAGATGTTATACATTTTTTAAATTTTTTTAGCACCGTGTCTTACTACCCGTTTGGGTTATACGCTATCTCTGGGATATTGATTTGGTTGTTAGTGTTTGTATTAGGTAAAGTTAACGTGACTATAGATTGTGTATATTTCTAAATTAGATTAAAAGTCACGATATCTCTGATTTCCTTGTATCCTAATAACCGTTTGCGTTAAATTAAGATATTTATTATGCTAATGGAATAAGGGTGAGGAGGGTTAAATTTTATAAGAAGTGTACTCGAATTTGCTTGGAGGAAAATCTGGGAACCAACCTTTCTACGGCAGTACAGTCAATTTCGAATATGATGCCTCATACCATTCAACCAAATAAAAGGGTTTAAATTGGAATAAATTTGTTTTGAAATTTTGGATGGTTTTCAAAACATTTCCAAAACTTCAAAAGTCCGATTATTCCAGATGCCTCTATGCAGGTATGAATTACTAAGGACGATGGTTACACTAATTAACATATACAGAACCTTGCAAGCTGTGTCCTGTCAATTAAAAGTTCTAGGTCGAAGGTTTGTCAAGGGGGTTAGAGGGTAGAGAGCGTCCAGCCGCCCTTCTAGACACACACCCTTCCATCCCCTACGTATGAGAACACCTGGGGGTACATCTGGATCACGACGTGACAATACCGCTCATAATGAGACGCTGTGATCCTACCTGGGTTCGGTGACCCGGAGCGGCAGCGTTGAGGGAAGGACAAGGGGTTACAGGGCTCATTGATGTCATGCGAGATGAACTTGCGATTAGCTCCAGTTATTATCTTACAGCTCATACACAGGGTTGATGTTTTCGTACGTAATTCGGTAGATAATCTTGTACGCAAATAATGATGCAAATATTATGGAATGACCAGTGAGGCTGCTTATCTAAAAATATACAACTTGCTTTCACAAATTCAATGTGTTCATACTTGTTTTGCAAATAGTTAGGGTTACAAAAAATATATATTTATTTTCAGAAAATGGTTCGTTTATGTGCATATTAAAGGAGTGATGTACTGTACCTGTATTTTGAAATAAACCATTATGTTATTCTAACTATAAATCAATCTATTGAATACTTCTACCTGATTCGGTGGCCACATGGTCTAAGGCGTAAAGACAAGACTGACAGGGGGACCAAGGTTAGAATCTCGGTCGAGTGTACTTAGGTTAACATTTTCAAAATGATTTTTCACTCTTCTTCCACGCCAATATAAATACACTACCTATAAATTCAACCTTGCTCATCCCTAATTCATTAGCGTAATTAGTACATATGTGTACAACCTGAATAGGTACTAAGATGTGGTGCTAAAAATAAAACAGAGTAAATTTAATTAAAACAAGGCCAATCAAACGTTTTTCAAAACAAAGATATTTATTTTTACTTTTGTTTGAATAATAGGGAGATTATTGCTAAATTTTCTAAGGTAAGAAAGAACCTTTTATCTTTTCAGGGCATGTTTTCGTAGTTCGTACCAAACATCGTTGAAAACTAGGAATTACTTTATTTTAACAATTTAATAATACGTTTCCTTGAAAGTTACTTGTTTTGCTAATATTTAACATGATATTTGATGAAAATAGCTGACTTTTACTGAATTAAATATTGAATTATGTTTGAAAACAAATATCGTCCCTGTTTACAGGATATAAGTAATAAAACTATTTTCTTTGGTGGTCACGTGCCCTAAGAGTCTAAAGTTTCACTCAAGCAATATGCGCTAATGCCAATGACGAGGAGATCGTGGTTCAAATACCGATCAAGTGTACTGTGGATATTTTTTCCAAGGTGGTTTTCCATTCTACTTCCACGCAAATGTAGGTATGTTTCATGTTAATTCTATATTCCTCATTTCTGCTCTATTAGTATGATTAAATTCAGATAGCCCGAATAGGAGGTAAGACGCGTTGTACAAAAAAAAAAAGTAACGACACGTGCATTTCTCTAGTCTGGAGGCTTTATAATTATTGTGAAACAAGGTAAAGTATGATTTGTTTAGTTATTCTTAGATCATCAGCTATTCCTTATAATATATACAGTTGTAATAAAATCTCATTTTAAAGCTGCACTCGCACCTACGGTTAATATGAGTTGTTTCCTTAGTATGACAGCTGTAGAGAGTAATCTACTATCTCAGCTGCTAGCGTTTCTGTCTACTGAACTAAGGGACCCGGGTTTGGTAAACGGAAGGATCTAAAAAAACTATCTTTTAATTAGGGCCTATTCCATTCATAGTGACGAATTAACGACAGGGAGACTTAGTATTGTGTCTGTTCTAGGATTATGTAAGTTTGTAAGTCATCTGCTAATAAAATCAGTAAAAGACGCATTTTATTTACCACAAAAAAAGTTTTGAAAAATAAAGGGACTTTAAATAAATAAGATCATCTTAAAATTAAGTAATTAATTTTAATATAAACCTGACTTTCTAGTACCAAACACACATTATATTATTTTGAGCTCCATAAATACTATTATTTTCTTCTTCTTTTTAATCCAAGCAAACAAACTACCTCTATCTCCATTATTAACAATGCACAGCTAAAAAGCTGTGCCAAACAGTTTTGTTACAAAATATCAGATTGTCATATTTTCTTAGTAAAAAAATGGAAATATCAATTGACCTTGGTGTATATCTAAACACCCATGTCTATACAATGCCAAAAAAACTAGGGCTTGTCTGCGTTTTTCTTATACTACAAGTTTTGAAATATTAAAAAAAACATTACATAGGAGTACACGTAAACCTTCTTTATGTGAGGTTTGAGCCATTTATAAAATGACTTAAAAATTCCACGGCTCAATACGAAAGCATAATGAGGTTTGAGATGAGACCAAATTAACAAGTAACAATCCATTTTTTATAGGAAGGGTTGGCACTTCATGTTAAGTAACGTCTACTGGTTCAAATCTGTTTATAAACTATATTTAAGTTTTCTCTTTCATTATAATTATTTTGGAGAGGCGAGGCGAAATTTACTGTGGGTGTCAGAGTCCAAGGGACTCAACATTTTAAATCGTCTCAGAACCCTGTGCAATAATGTTAGTATTTTTTGTTTATTTAGCATCGCGTCTTACTACCCATTTGGGTTGTGGAAAAATATTTAGGACAATCCCCCCCAGTTCACCCGACCGAGATTCGAACCTCGATATCCCCGTTCTTAGCAGTCTAGCTCAACACGAAACTAGCGCGTTAGCAAACTACGCCACCTACGCGGGTAGTAATATTCGTAAAAGAAGTAAAATGTTATCAATGATTTTTTTTCTATCACCGCGTCATACTATCTTTTCAGGTTGTACGCATGACCTATATGATAAATACTCTATTTTTTCATTTATTGGAGGTATTTAACGTGCAATTTCTGAACGACTGATTATATCAGTACACGACTTATAAATTGACTTAAATCTAGAACAGACACAACATCCAGTCCCCAGCCTTTAATTCATTATGTGAAAGGGGAAACCTACATTTCACCATTGATAAATATGTGTGCCATGTCAGAAAATGAACCCGTGACCCTTAGCTCAGTATACAGACACGCTACAGACTAAGCTAAGGTGTTGGGCGTTAACTACTGTAATGGGAAAGGGATGAGAAAAGAAGATTTTTAGAGATAATCTGCCCGTATTTGCGTGGAAGTAGAATGGGAAACCATTTTTAGAAAAAAAAAACACCCTCAGTAAAACCCAATCAGGATTCGAACCCTGATCTCTCCACCATAATCAGGCCAGTCCAGCACTAGAGTGATGCTTTAGACCATTTGGCCATCGAACTAGGTATTTATCATTGTTAACCCTAAACAAATATGTTTATATTTTCTTAAAGTTTCTTCCTACCAGAATCCTACCATACAATATTTCTTCACAGCCTGAGGACAGATTAGAGTCCATTATACCTGTTTGTTTCTATCGTTTCTCAGTGATCAGTGGGGATGGACATAGCGACGGATGCCCCCTCCACGCATGCGCAAGCCAAGTGCAGGAATCCGTGCGTCACTAAGCAAACATACGAGTTGATATGACGAGAAGGAGGAAGGTGGGGAAGTTGTGCTGTGCAGGGTGTGCGCTGCAACTCCACCTATCTTTGATACGGGGGGGAATAAGGGGGTGACCTGTTCTGTAACCCCCCCTCCCTTTTTACCACTTTTAGCGGCAGGGGGACCTGCCCGATGCGAGGCCTGGACCGGAACTCGCCATACAACCAACATCCGGTTCTTCAGGATCTCTCCTCCTCAACCCACTACTTAGAGCAGTAATACAGGGGCTGGATGACGGGGGATACACAATCAAAGGAGGAGGGGTTTTTTATTCTCTAAATTGTACAGTCGGTGTCATTGGAAACTGGGGCATTCCCTTGTTGACAGACTCGATACCGCTTAGGCTGATTTGTCCCTCGAAGCTGATAGGCTAGATCAGGGAGTCACAACCTTTTTTGTTTGGAGGAACCCTTAAAATGATTAATAAAATCTCAGGGAACCCTTAGCTGGCTGACATATTAAGTTAGGCAAGGGTAAATTACAAAATATACGTGTAAACCAATACGATTAGTAAATAAAACTAGCTCAGACTTTTGAATAAAATATTTCAAAATTATTTATTGTCTATTTGTATTTACTAATTACTCTACTTCAGTACTTGAACTTGGCTTAGGCTATCAATATTCTTGCTAATCTCCCTTTTAACATTTTTACCGGCATTCTCCTCTTTATCTTCTTCAGATTCACAAGTTTTTCTTAACATAGTCTGAGTCTAAATTTTTCAACAATTATGAGCAGACTAAGAAAAAGCAAGTTTTTTCAAATTCTCGTGGAACCCCAGTGTTTGAATTGTGTCGCTAGTTTAAGTTGGGTTGGGAAAAGACGTGAGTTTAAGTAGGCTAAATATATTTGCAGTCTAAATAACAAAATAATAATAATAATTAAAATGTCACAAATAAAATATTGATTCACTAGGTTTGTTTAGCATAATTTTTTTCATAAAGTAGTCCCAATAGTTTTTGAACATTTGATAAAGGCCTCCTGGAGTTTAATTAGGACATTTTATATTCAAGTAATTATTTATTTTAGCCGAAGTTTTGTGCTAAAAAAGCTGTAAAAGTATGGATCTTAAAACACGTTTCAATTCATTTGACCTCAAGTTGTGATTTTTTTCACGAGGTAGTCAATAAGGAATTTTTAAAGCAAATTATTATATTGGATTATGACTTATAAGCAAACTAAGCTCTGGAACAGACGTGCATCGATGGGCACGCAGGCTAAATATCAGGCTCATCTAGTCTGATTTGGCAGTGATGGGTGGATAGGGCGGGGGGGAGGTTTAAAGTTGGAATCCCGGCCCGGCGTAATTAGGGTGTTTTTTCCTTAAGGGTTTCCCACTCTCCCTGCACACGTATGCGGATACATTTCCTCTAAAGTTATACTTTCTTCATACCTACTCCATCAACGAAATTAAGATACGTAAATCCTGAGTGGGTAGTAAGACTCACCGGAAAGTAAAACAATTAAACTCAAAAACGGAAATTACATCCAGTCAGTTTTTTTAGCATCACGTCTTACTACCATTTTGGACTATACATCTATAAACTGATTAATATAATATGATAGGGACGAATAAAGTTGGATTTATAGAAAGTGAAGCCACATTTGTGTGGAGGGAGAGTGGAAAATATTTAGAAAAAACTCCCCGGGTACCTCGGTCTGGGATCGAACCCCGATCACCCCGTCATCAGCAGTCAAAGTTATTGCGATAAAGACACCTTAGGACATTTATTCACTAAATTGGGTAAACAATTGGATTATTCTAGGTCCTAATATTGTTAAACCATCATACAATACTTTTAATATGACAACATGAACTCGGGAATCGAACCTGAGCTTTGTACCCCATTACTCTACCACTAATCTAACGTGGTTTGTCTCATATCTAGGTTCACTCTTCGACTGTTGGATTCAACGCCATACCTAGCAAAAAGTAAGGAGTTACTCTAAATATGGGATGAATTGGGAAAACACAGTGCTAAATCATTGTTATGCAAAACTCACAGGTTCTGGTTTTGATTCATTCAGGCTTACACACATAGAATTATTATGCTAAAGTATTAAGAATGAGAAAAGTTTAATTTAGAGGAAACACACCCCTACTTTAATGGAGATCAGAGAGATTTTTTTTCTCTAAGTACACCCAGCCAGGATTTGAACTCAAATCTCTGCGTCATTGGCACTCCAGTCTATTGAGAGAGTGATGCTTTAATACATTTGGCCACCGAACCGGGTTATATTAAAGTTAAATATGTGATTTTTAATATTCTTATTCTGGTTGTTTATCCTACTACGACAACCCTGTAAGTTCCTCACGCGTGTTATTTTCAGCCTTGAAATCACATCATCTACAAGTCACTGTCATAGTTGGTAGCTTCTGCGACCACTCTTCCTCCTGAGTAACGGCTAGCCCCTGCAAACTATCGGGGCTGCAACCAGGATAGCAACGCCAGGAAACAGTCAAGAACATTTTTATCCGAATTGAAAGGGTAATTTTATGAATTCTATGTTGTAAACACTGAAACTCATTTCTTCTATTATAGTATTACACCTTTGATCGTAAATTCACAACCCCAGCCACAAATATGATCTAATCTAAGGGAATGGGCGTCTGGATGAATTTTAAGCACTGAGCCTCTATTTAGGATTGGAACAAGCCATTGTTTAAGAATAATAGGTTTTGAGTGCCAGCAAGAATAATAACTGTTTAGTAGGTACCAGAAAGAATAATCCCTATATAGTAAGTGCCAGCAATAATAATACATGGTATTATGTGCCAGCAAGAATAGTAACTGTTTAGTAAGTACTAGCAAGAATAATCTCTGAACAGTCAGCAATAACAATGTATACATATTTATTGCCAGCAAGATCAATCTTTGGATAGTAAACGCCAACAAAAAATATCAATGGCTATTAAGTCTTGGAACTTTTAGACTTCAGTTTCTTTTTCAAAGTAGTATGGCGATTAATGTGTACTAAATTCGCCTTGTGTTTTAGTGGGGCTTAAGATTATAAATCATGAATCCTATAACTTAACAAATGATAGGCAAATTAACTTAACATTACTACGCATCTATAAATTTGCCAAACTTGTACAATTAGAAATAATCTCGCTGACAATATTTCATAATCCTAACACCTGTCCCCCTCTTCCCCCTTCATCACTCACTCAACCTCTCTCTGAATACTGATGCAGAATGTACTGAAAAAGATTCTCCATCATAAGCTGAATTCAAACACAATCAATTTTCAATAAGTTTTATCTTCCTGTAACGTACCAAGGGTATATTTTAATTTAACCTGTTCTTACTCTTTAAATCCAAGGAGCTGGTTTGGACGGCTCCGAAAGTGCCCCAGTAAACACATGAGCCTACCCCCCCTCTTATTGTATTCTTCCCCTCCAGCTCCCTGTTTTCTAGTTCACAGCAGCACTCCCCTTGCCGTACCCTCCTTTTTACCCCAAATAAAAATTAAATAAAAAAAAAGTTTCCAAGGCGGATAGTTCAGAAGAAATTAATAGCAGGTTTCTTTTCCACGTGGATCTGTTCCACAACTCGTATGTAGGTTCAACCACGAAATTTGCATGTCCCTCCACTGTCTTTAACCATCCTGTGTCGAAACAAAGTTGACTTTTTTCAATAACTCACTTCTTTGTAGCCTAGTTTCTTTTTAATTCCTACTATCCACACTGCTTTTCAGAGCAATCCCCCCCCCCCCTCCTCTCAATCTTATTTTAGAAGCTCTTGGTTTGTTTTGTGTGTTTTTTTTTCGCGAATGGGTATTGCACAACGGGCCATAATTCTATTTGTTTGGCTTTCCTTTGCCTTTTCTTCTTCAAGGCTATAAATCTTGGAGGTGAAATGTTATGACTCATGTATTTAGTTTTAATGGTGGCTCGTGAGTCATGCCTTCAATTGTTGTATACATTCAAGAGAAGACTCCTTGTGTTTAACTTGCAAAGTATCTTTTGCTTTTTATTTGAAGGACTGTGGTTTAGTCCGCAAACTTGAAGCCAACATCCCCTGATAGCCGGAGAGAGAACAAACTTTATTGGTGGTCTTCAAGCACAACACTTTGTCCATTGAAAAGATCTTTGAACTGTTAACGGTAGACCGACCACTGATCCAGTTTGGTTCAAAGTCACAATAAAGCTATTAAATAGCTATGGTGACCCTGTGTCAGTTTGGTTCAGAGGCGTAATAAAATTCATAAATAGTTAGATAACCTTGAGACAGTTTGGTTCAATGTCATGATAGAGTTATTAAAGAGCTAAAGTCTGTTCAGCGTAGGAATTGTTTTCTGAAAGGCCTTTTTCCCTACCAGAAAGCTATTATATAGTAGGATTTTGGTAGGAAAAAAAGACCTTTGAGAGAGTAATTCCAACCGTGAATGGAGTATAGATGACCCCGTTGCAATTTGGTTCAGAGGCGTAATAAAGTTCATAAATAGCTAGATAGCCTTGAGAGAGTGTGATTCAATGCTATAATAGAGTTATTAAAGAGCTAGATGACCCCGCTGCAATTTGTTCAAAGTCGTAATAAAGTGATTAAACAGCCCTGATAACCCTATGACAGTTTGGTTCAAAGTCACAATAAAGCTAGTAAATAGCTATGATGACCCTGTGTCAGTTTGGTTAAGAGGCGTCGTAAAGTTAATAAGAGCTAGATGAACACTGTTGCAGTTTGGTTCAAAGTAATGATAGATAGGATGACCCTGTGTCAGTTTGGTTAAGAGGCGTCGTAAAGTTAATAAGAGCTAGATGAACACTGTTGCAGTTTGGTTCAAAGTAATGATAGATATGATGACCCTGTGTCAGTTTGGTTCAGAGATGTAATAAAGTTCATAAATAGCTAGATAACCTTGATACAGTTTGGTTCAATGTTATAATAGAGTTATTAAAGAGCTATATGACCCCGTTGCAGTTTGTTCAAAGTCGTAATAAAATTATTAAACAGCCCTGATAGCCCTATGGCAGTTTGGTTCAGAGTCAATATTGGAGTAGGTGCAGTCATGTCGCTATAGAAAAACCTTAGCTGAAAATTCAACAGCTAGGCTACTAAGTTTACTTTTTCATAGGTTATGTTATGCGTTTTATAACTGTCGTTTTCAATAGCTTATGTCAATTTATACAGCTATTATATAGGCCTTATATAATATGAGTATCTTGTTCGTATGTTGGGTACACTACATCTGGTTTTTACATTTTATGGTGATTCGGTTACATTTTGTACTCTCGAGGATCAATAGATGGCAGGGTCGAAGCGATCCATAGCCCTATACCAGCACAGGTGCTGTCTGTATAGGACCGTAAAGATGCTTGTAGATAAACCACGTTTATTGATTTCACCATAAGGAAAATGATAATATCCTCTACTCTCTCACAGGTAAAACTGTCATGGCCGAGAGGCTCTCGGAACTGCCAACTGTTTGGTTACTCACGACGACGAAACCGGGAGAAAATCAAGTGAGGTTCGAACTTCCCATTTGGGAGAATTTTGTCGTGACTGTCCCATATAAGGGATTAACCTTCAATTAAACCATGAAATTAGAGTTAAAACTGTAAATAATCTCAAACGTGTATGTGACCCTTAAGGCAATGTCGAGTGCAAGTCTAAAACCTATTTGTTGCGATGGTTGGCAGGAGGGTGAAAGGCATGACATGGCTTCACAGATGACCAAAGCATCCTTCCTCACCAACAAGAACAGATGGATCACGGAAAACGTAGATGGCGCTAGCTACCGGACAGATCTTGCGGAAAAAACATACGTTTGGAAATAACAGTTTTCTCTAGAACGAGTGAAATTTTTATACTAATATTTTCAATACTTCTTCTAAGATAATGTTTCAATGTTTATTAGGTGTTACATTTTCTTATTTTTTGTTATACAGCCGGCCGTTTTCTATTGAAAAATGTCAAAATTATTGATATTTGATCACTGTTAAAATTATAGAGGAGGTGTGTATTTAAAAAGTATATCATAATCAACATACTTCTATTTTTGAACAAACCGTTTCCGAAAAGAAAGTTACAAAACAATAAAAAATCTTGAAGATAACCGTTTGTTCCCACGGCTCTTCATTTCCATGCCAAGTGAAAAGGGCCAATCGTCTTAAAGAATAAATAAATGAACCTGCTCCTGTGCTCGAACATTCTATTCTAAAGCATCACTCTCACAATAGACTAGACTGCCGATGACGGGGATATTGAGGTTCAAATCATGGTCAAATACACTGAGGGAGTTTTTTCCTTAATGTTTTTCCACTTTCCCTCCACATAATTTCGGGTAAACTTCCTCTAAATTCAACATTTCTCATTCAAAACACATAATTTTAAATATTTAATTTACGTACAACCCAAATGTTTTAGGATACATGGTCCCAGTAAAATGTGAAGATTAGAGGAAACTAAGCATTGTTCTTTTTCGTCAGCAAACAATTCATAAATAATATATAATTCAAGAAGATACTCTTGCCATCTCATAATATAGTAAAAATAATATTTTTTAAATAAAATTTTGTATGTGCATATTCCCCTATTTTGAGTTACTGTAAAATACTTTTAAATAATAAGTTATTCAATTTATCCTCAAATAAGTGTTTATTCTACGGCATTTACTAGCTACTAAATTTTTTATAGACTATATAGACTTAAACGCATATACACAGGCCTCTATATTTATAGGCCTAATCCTTTTATCCTTTATATGTTGACAAAATTTGCCAACCCTTCAAATGCTACCCGTATTAATAAAATTTAGATGAGCCATTGTGTGCGAGAGGATTTCAGACGACAGCGAGGAAGTAAAAACGTAGGCTCTTTTGCCGTTCGGTTAGTGATAAATTTACATTTGTGTGTGTGTGCTTTCAATCTGGATAGTTGATCTAGGATGATGGCATAATCACTCCATAGAACAATATAAATCTAGAACTTAGAAGCATAGTTTTATCAAGATGCCCACATTAAGTTTGATAGAAATAAGTACTGTAGTCCACCATGTTAGATGAATCAGTGTGTGGGTAATCATATCCTATTTTTTCACCATAGATAACATTAATAAAGGCCTGGTAATTTTTAGATTTTCAATTCAAACTAAAAATTTTTCTCCAAATTGTTTCTTCAAAATTTACTCAAAGAATAGTTCAAAAGTAATTGAAATTGTGACTAGTTTGATGTAAAATAAAATGTGAAACAAAACAACAAAATATTAATAAATACAATAAAGCTGTATTTTTTAACTCTACAAATATGAATGAACATCCTATAGTAAATAATACATTATCATTTGCTAAGTGTATTATGTTTAAGATTTAAAAACGTATTGGTTGATCTGCAAAAAAAATTCTAACTCATTAATTTCAATGGTTGAGTCTACAAATTTAGAAATTTGTCTTAGAACTTTTGTGTGTGTATGTACAGTACGTACACAACTTATGGTGGTCGCATATTTACACTAATGGTGCAGGGACCATAAATACATCATTAAGAGGAAGTGTTCTCACATCTGCCTTGAGGGAGATTGGAAAACTATTACCGATAAACCACTAAGTACACCAGACAGGGATTTGAACCCAGATCTCCCCTTCACTAACAAATCACACTAGACGAGACAAACACCTTTATTCGTGTGCCCACCGAATCCAGTATTTAAGTTAACGAAGGCACTTGTACAAAAACCACTAGTAGGCTATACAATACCTTAATGTTAAAACAAATTACCTCTTTTTGAAAGTTGGCTATACTTGAATGATGATAAAATAATACAAAACTAACTATACACTTGTTGTGTCTAACATTAAGTTATTTATTCTATTTCTTAGCATTAGTTCGAGAAATGAAAACACCAAGGTCCTACATTATCACACGTTATTATAATTGTACTGTAACCAAGAAATTATAGAATAAGAAGACGTCATAATTATTTAAATTACTTGCAAACTTGCCTCAGCGCTAGGCTTACGGTTATTTAAAATAGAGTGTCAATTACACAGTCTTTGTTTAACGCTAGTCTGTTAAGAATTAGATATTTTTAAATATAAATCTGATTTAATAGATCTAGAATACAATTCTTAATTAACCTTAAACACTATCTATATTAATAAAAGTCTAATGGTGTCTATGTACCTATATGTATGTATATCTGTCCAGACAATTTAAAGTACTTCTCAATGAGATGGAAAGCTGAAATTTGGTGAAATTGCAGAGGAAACACTCTAGAGGTGCACAATTTTTTTCAAACTTAAAAACTGATCAAAAATAATAACAATAAAAAAAACTTTATTTATTCTATAATTTTAATTCGTCGATATATTTTTAATTTTTTGTCAAAAGCAAGGATAACCTAGAATATAAATTCCAATCTAAAATTTAAAGTGAAATTGAAGATTATAATACAGTGATTTGTGTTTGTTATGTATTTATATTAGTTAGAAAAAATGCTTTTTTAGTTAATGAAAATTTTACATGTAACGTTAAACATGCTTATTTAATTTGAGCTTACATTTACATAGCCTATTTATATGTGTATTCATACAAACCGCTTACTACTCTAATTAAAAGACAGTAAACACTGCAGAGTAATAAATGAAATAGCTTTATAAATAAAACTAAACAGCGCTAATGCAATGGAACCCGCCTAGCAGTGACAAAGTTGAATGTAAATCTAATCCACGCAACAATTTTAGCGGGGTTTTCTCAAGGTAGTGTGGGTCTAATACTAAAAATCTATTTAGCCCCTGTAGACACCGACATCCCTTTTAATTTTAAGACTGAGTCAGTTACCAGTTAAACCAGCGTTCTCAATGACAATTAATAAGTCACGAGGTCAAACCTTGGATAGGGCTAATATTAACCCACCCAAGCTAGTTTTCAGCCATGACTATTGTACGTGGTTTTTTCTAGGGAGTACTAAGCTCAACAGACGTGAGGGTCGTTGGAGAATCAAATCAGGGGACACTGATACTGAAAAGCCCTATAATGTTCACAAAAAACATAGTAGCCTGTATAAAGAAATGTTGTAATTTATTTACTGAAAATAAAATTACTTTAGTTAAGTTGCACTTTAGCCATTCTTACTTGAAATAATTAAGTGACAAAAACATACCTTTATAGCAAGCTAGCCCAACCTAACAACACCTAACCTTTCATGCATTTACAGATTGAAGGTTCGATTTTGTTTGGTTAGGTAATATTGACATCAGCCTATTAGATACATATTTAATTGTAGGATAGTTCCAAAGTGTAATCAGCTATTTCTCAGGATAAACAGAGTGTAGGCCTAAATGATCAGAAATTATTATTATTTTGTAGCTTAGAGGAAGATTAATCATTAAAAACATTTCAAATTATTGACGTGCTTAAATGCTCAATAGTAGAACTTAATTGGCTAGACTTTCTTGTTTTTGAAACCAGGCTTGGAATATTTTAAAGTAAAAAATCACAATTATTATTACCATCGAACATATATTTACTGTTACTATAAACTTATTAATTTGAACTCAAGTGCAGATGTTGGCAAAATCAGGCAAAAAAACTATATAAAGTAAATAACAATCGTGTCAAATTTACAGGTAACGGTTCATCGATCGAAGGGATATTTGTCGAAAAAAAAGTTCATAGCGATGAATGAGACACAGAAACAGATTGCAATTTGAGAAAGAGAGAAAGAAACTATTACAGCACCCGCCACGTGACAACTTTAGCAGCTGTCTTAACGCCGAAAAACTGCCCCGCACTCTCCCCTCCCAACTCACCTAAACACCAATGTGACCGTTACGCCATATTGCACGACCTGAAAAACTTGTAACATTTCATCCCTCCTCATAACCTCCAACCCCCCCTTCCCCCGTACCCCACCTAAGAGTAACCCGAATGTCTAATGTGGCTTTGCTTGTCCATCGAAAGAAACTACCTACTCTACCCCTTCCCCGGCAGTTCAGTCGCAAAAACACACCCGGTAATCAGTTGCACACCTGTTTGCACTCCTTGCTTGCCCCCCTTACCCCCACCCACCCATTTGAAAAAAAATGATGATCCCTCCCCCGGCACCCTACTGGGTGAGCACCAGTGTTCCTCTCCTCCGATTGGCGGTACGGCCGTGTGACGTACAACGCGACGCGATTGGTCGGCGAGCACGTGCTGGCTGTCTCTCCTCTCTTGATAGAGCCACCTGATGGCAGCTGCACCGACGTAGAACGAGTCCAGTATTTGGAGCGACCGTTCACAGCTACCGACTTCAGAACACGCGGAGACTCCGTCGAGTAAAGACGTACTTCGTATCGAGCTTCCTTCTATATCCCGTCTTGTAGCGATCCACTCGCGCCCTCCACCCTGGACCCTGGATACGTGTAGCGGCACCACACGTGTTCATGTTTGTGTGGACAGACTCAAGTTTACGTTCATTTTACACATGTGTCTTCAGGACGACTCGTATGATGCGCTTCTTGTGACAATACATAACTTTTGGGATTTTACGTTTAGTTAGAAGACTTGTGTAATTTTAGTGCTTTTTTTTAAAAAAATAATTGTATACATCTTTAAAGTGTTTGAATGTTTGTGAAGGAATCTGCCACAATGCCTCGTTCATTTCTCATCAAGAAGAATAACTACAGCCACTGTCCACTGAAAAAGAGGCCAGTGCCGATCTACAAAGAGGCTGAAGATGAAGGGAAAGGTACGTCTTATCATCAAATAAATTACACTCCTAAACTGTCTCCTCAATTAAAACTATGTTTACGTGAACTTTACAAATTCACATTATTATATCACCAATATTCAGCACTTTATTTTTTAAATGCGTGTAGCGAAGTTTTTAAATCGTGGGGGAGATCGCAACGTATTATTTAAATCACCCGAAACCATTTATCAGATCAAAGATAATAGTTTAACATCTTATTCCAAACATCTGTTGTTAACTTTCACCTTATTTTTTTCTACCACGATTTCATTGGTATATCTTCCCTTTAATGGAACTTTACGTAATGGTAAATACAAACACTCTTATTAAGAAGATCCAACATTTTGCAATCGTCGAGCTAATTTGAGGTTACGTATGTGTGTTTGCAACTTTAATTAGGGTCCGCACATATGGTTAGGGATGAGATTTATTAGTGGGTGGGTTTGTTCGTTGTTTTTTTTTATCTTTGTCAATTTAAAGAGATCTGTCTAAAAACTTTCACTGTGAGTAAATCACGACCGGATTCTACTTAACCTCTTGTCATGCTATGTTCTCCTAATGGTTTGCTTTACTTTGTGGTGCGTGTTCTGACCCCTTCACATAGGGTACCAATTTTCAAATGCGTTGTATTTTCTTTTATACTTGTTTGTTTTTTAGTCAACTTTCGTTCAAGTAGACGACGAGGACCAATTATTGGTCCACGAGGGAAATCATGGGAAACCTTTCTAAATTAAATTGTTCCAATCTTTAAACTAGGAGGTAAATAAAGCCCTACAGTTTAAAACTATCCAGATTAGTGTCACCACCAATTTAGGCTGTGTTCGAATATTTTCACCCTCTCAATAAATACATTATGCTTCAAGGCCTCTGGTAGAAAGTTTTTTTTTCTGGCCTCATTCATGGCCTATGTCGGTCCCATTTTTTATCATCAGGAAATCAAAATGTAATGATAGTGTGACTTGTATTGTCTTCAAGAAAATCGATTTTCCCAAACAGGTTGAGTAATGCATTATTGAATGGAGAGTCGTGAACTCTATTATTGTCTGGAGTGAGAAAGAAGGAAATTCATTGTGGGAAGCGCATGGCAGGACGGGTAGTCTATATTTTTTCGGTGGGGAAGGGTGGGAGGAGGGTTCCTGGCAGGTTAGTTCAAGGTCACTACAAGCTCGTGTTGTACCGTACCAAATAGCAACACACGAGTTTTGTTTTATTTGGATGTTGATGTAAATAGCGGTGCTCCCAAGTCTAGCGTGGGCCTGCCCGACATCGACGTAGCGGAATTTAGGTCTTAAAATACTCAAATTGGTAAAGTAGCACAAGTATTATAAATTGAACCTAATTATCATCAACAATGAGTAGCTGAATGTTGGTAAAACGGTAAATTTGGTGCCTACCGATTCAAAAATGGAACAATCTTGAATGCAATGCATATCTTACTAGCATAATACTAATAATTTCTGACAATTAATAATGCAACCTGACATTGAAAAACACACTTTTATTATGAGTTGTATGTTTTGTTGTTATCTTATATCGGTAAGTTGGAGAATCAAACGTGATACAATATGCTAGGTTACTTACCACCTGTACAAAATAAAAAAAAAGCTATACAAACGTACACACTTCATTTACCTTGAAAGATACCAAGCTTACCTTGCATTTTTAAACTATGGTGTGGTTTAAAAAATAGAGCCATAGTGTAATCCGTTAAGTTTAGACTGATAACTTTTGGGGTAAAATAAGTGTACCTATTTATAGAGTGCCCCTATATACATCACATATCAACTGGAAAGTCATGTTACAGATTTATTTCAAAACAACGCAATCATAATAATAAGTAGAATGTAATGACTTCACTAGATTCCTAATCTCAGAATAAAATTAAGTGGTTTTAAAACAATTTTGGAGCATAGATATTTAGTTTAAGGCCTAACTTGTATAATTGGAACGTTTTAAATAAAACTAATAGGCCTATTGGTAGTTTTCCACAAATATCAAAACTTAATTTGAACAAAATACGATGTACCTATGTCTTTATTTTAACAAATTTATATTAATGTTTAGTTTATAATGTATTATTTTAATATGTCAAATACTCGCTTCGATGGCCGCATGGTCTAAGGTGCTACTCTAGCAATATACTATAATGATGATAACGGGGAGATTTTGGTTCGATTCCGGTCGGGTGTACTGAGGATGGGTTTCCCCACACTCTCTCCATGCAAATGTGGGTACACGTCCTCTAAATTCAACCTTCCTTATTCCAAATCTATCAACGTAGTTAGTACATAATCGAAGAAATCGAATAGATAGTAAGACGTGGTGCTAAAAAAAATGTCTAAACCAGGGACTATTTGCCGAATATTTATTACTAAACCTCCCTGGAAATGGTTTCGTTATTTAATTGCAAAATTCGTGTGGTCATGGAAATTGTTGTATTAGTTTCCCAAACTCACACATCTATAGCATACCCCTAAGGAGAAAGCCTGTAACTTGTATGAAATGTTATAGAGAAAGTATTAAGGCTTGACCAGTGACTGTGAATCTTGGCGTATGTTTTATTAGGACATTGGTCCATAGGCTACCGTTATTTACTGCATTGACGGCCAGTTTTAAATAAGTTGTTAGCATTTTGAAACATGAGCTACTTCGGTAAATCATTGGGTCTATTACTTTTACAGTATATCATAAATAATATTATTGTACTCTACTATTTAGTATTTAAGCTATTTTTATCACACATTTAAGCCTATTATAGATAATATTTAAATAACTTATATGTATCAACACAACCTTACCTGCTTTGGTGTTCGAATGATCTAAGGCCTTTACTCTCGCAATAGAATAGACGGCTGATGACGGGATGATTGTGGCGTATTTTATTAAATGGTTCCCACTCTCCCTCTACGCTAATATGGGTACACTTCCTTCAAATTCATCCCTACTCATCCCTAAAATATTAGCGCATGGTCTAACGCGCTACTCTCACAGTACACTAAACTTCTGATGATAGAAAGATCGAGGTTCGAATCTCGGTTGGGTGTACTGAGGGTGGTGTTTCCAAAATGGTTTTTCACTTTTCCTCCACGCAAATGCGGGCACACTTCCTATAAATATAACCTTCCAAATCCCTAGAATCATTAGCGTAATAAGTATATAAGCGTAAACCCGAACAGGTAGTAAGACATGGTGCTAGAAAAAAATATAGTCTCCAATAACATGGTACCAGTATACTTGTTGGATTATTTAACATGTCTAATCTAAGGCTCGTTATGAGTAGAATGAATTTTAAGGTAACGATATTATATTTGGTTATAGTGAAGATGTGAAAAAGGAATGCGAAGGGAACCACCCGGCAAGCGCAATTGGTTAAGGTTAAACCCCAGCTTTTTTTTTATCAAGACTTAAACCTCACACCTAGCTATGCCAAGGAAGGTATTAAAACCCGGAAAAAGATTACAATGTATTTTGAAACATGATATCCGCTTATCACTAACTCTTAAACATAATACCGTTTCTAAACTAGTCATCGACGTATTTGGGTGACAATCTCGTCAACCTACGAAATAAGGAGAAGGGCTTAAAATCAGATAATAAAGATTAATTAAGAAATTAATATGACTTATTAAATCATCTTCCTACACAGTACATAATTTAATAACCTCAAATGTTTATTCCTTGTTCAAAATTTTTTCCATTCAACTACATATGACTCGCTAAATAATGTAATATCAGTTTTTATTGCACCTACACAATTTATTTTGTGGTTTTACAAATTTTATTGAAAATGTATGCAATTTATTTGAATTGTTAATCCTTAAAATGGTGATTCTTGCATAGCCTTACATTTGGCATTTAATTGCCATTCACAAGTTATCCATATTAATGTTTTAATATTTATATTTATAATTGTTATTCAATTTTTACTATCTCGTTAAGTTTAATCACCCTATCTATTTGTATTATTTTATCAACTGATTATTTCTAGTTTTTGCTATATTTTATATATATATATATATATATATAATATGACCACGTCTACTACCTGTTCAGGTTTATTATGATAATTAATCTAATGGGGTATAGATGAGGAGGGAAGCTTTTTAGAGTTGATCTACCTTCATTTGCATGGAAGGAGAGTGGAAAACCATTGAGGAAAATCATACTCAGTATACCCGACCGAGATTTAAACCCTGATCTATCTTTCTTCAGCAGGCCAATATAACACTAAGACCATTCGGCCACTAACGAGGATATATGTATATATAATATGTTCCATATTAACTTTGTATATTAATATAATTATGTAAGTGATACCTTTTAACTGCTTTATGTGGCGCAACATTGCAAAGCAACAAGTTGATTAGTTATCATTAAAATTCAATCTTTATTAATTTCAAATTTGTAATAGCCTACTTTTTAAAACAAATTTATGAAAATTACCAAAAGTACTCACTTAGACTGAACGACTTTATATTAATTACGTTAAGATGGTAGGGATGAGGAGGATGGTATCTAGAGGAAATGTACACGTATGCTTTGTGGTTGAAGAGGGGTAAACAAATTGGTAAATAAACACCGTCAATACACCTGGTTGGTATTCAAACTCCGACCTGCCTGTCCCCAGTTTAAATGAGATTACCGTTTAAACTGGGTGTCCACCGACGTGGTGGTAAAATGTCCACTGACTGAGACGGGAACCGAACACGGGATATTTGGTAATGGCACAGTAAACCAAAGGTTCTAGTTTATACTCATATCTAAATATCATAGTTCAACATTGAACTATAGATGCTGACAATTTAATATTGTGGCAATTTTGTAATTCTTATTTTAAAACCATAGACCTAGCTAATAGGGCCTATCTATCCACTTACTAATGCATCCCATATAATACTAGCGGACTGGTCCTTCATATCGTTTCATTTGATATTTTGTGATCCCCTCAATTCTCACAGTATATTTATGTTTGAGTTCAAACTATAACTAATTAGTTTCGAGCATTATTTGTGAACCATTTACACTCAGTACAAAGTACACATTCCATACACTACTGTCAGTACTCGCTAGTAAATGGCAAATATCCATGAAACAGGTTTTGTATGAGCTGTCACAACTAACAGCCCGGTCTAAAAGCCTCAGAGTCTGTCTTGTGAATACATTAAAGTGGAGCTGTTATGATTTAAAACTGCAAACTATTATTGACGGCACTACCCAGACTGTGTTAGTGTTACCCTGTTCGTTGTTAGATATTTTAAGGGGGTGTTTTAACACACATGCGAGTATGTATGTTGTACTTTGCGTGAATGTATTAACCAGCCTTTAGCATATGTGTTATACGTTCGGTGAATGTACTACATGTCCTGTGTATGTGTGTTGTGTAAGTGTTTATACTAAACGCCATTGTCCTAGTCAGAATGTGTGTTATACTGATGCACTAACCAAGCTGTGTCTTGTACTAGTGAGTTAATGTATACATAAATGTGTTATAATGAGCTAAAGGACTAATTGACGGGGATATCATGGTTCGATTCTGGTCAGATATACTGAGGGTGGTTTTCCCTAAATAGTTTCCCACTAGCTCTCCACGCAAATGTGGATACAATTCCTCTAAATCCAACCGCTCTCATCCTTAACCCATTAGCGTAATCAGTACATAGGTGTATAATCCAAACGGGTAGTAATACATGGTGCCAAAAATATAGAAGATTAAGACCACCAAGACTGTGTGTTATACTTTAAGTAAATCCCATAAAATATGTGTGTAGGACTTATAGCTGTTATTCACTACAACAACCAACATTTTTGTTGTATTATGATTCAGTGCTCCTATCGGGATGTGTGTTGTACTATGGTTCAATACACGCAGTTGTTTTGAGCTATTATTAGGTACACTAATCTACATAATCGTTATTTAATGATTCAATGCACTATTCTGAATGAGTGTTTCACTATGATTCAATGCACTAATCTCCACGTGTGCTTTAATATAATTTAGTGCATTAACCAGCTTGTGTGTTATACTTGGTCAAACCATTATAACTTACCTACTTCCTGTGCACTATCTTGAGAGGGGCTATAATAAACATGTTGTACTGTAACTTTTATAACTGTACTAAGAACTACTGTCACTGCACTAAATATTCTATTTTATTATACGATTATTTATACCCTATCTACGGTAGGAATGGTGGTGACAGCTAGGAAACGTCACCATGCGTCCATTCATCACATCATATGGTCTACAAGTCTATATGTTGAGTTGTTTATTACGTTTGGCAATCAAAACTTTATTTAATAAAAATTGTTGAAACACGATCGTATTAAGATAACCGTTTGGATGTTTCTTTTTTGTGGGAGCGGCCTCTGTGGTTTAGGTCCTACTTAATTTTTTCAAACGAGAGATTATAAAATGATGCGTTCTCTTCATAAATTAATATTGTGAGCCAGTGGAAATAAGGGCAGTTGATGACGTCATATAAACCCTTTTTAGTTGTGTTCATGTTCATATGTTTACAAACAATACGTATTTTGAAATTAATATTTTGTATGGTTCTTTCTCTAAGTTATTTAAAAAAAATATTTTGGTGGCCAGTTATAACAAGACACAAGTGTGAATATAATACTTTTTAATTTATTATTTCATGTACTATAATATTTCTTGTTGCCACAACCATGACACAAAAAATTATAGTTTTATTAATATATTTCTTTAGTTTAATGAGTTATGAAAACGCCAATTATACAATGATCCTTATTTAAGAAACATTATTAGAATTGTTTGATAACACTTTTTATTGATAGTTAAATAATACTTGTTTCCGAATAGGTTGACACTAGTGACTTTCAGCCAATGTTTGCAATGTTAGTTGTCACCAGCTCTCCTACCGTAGATAGGCACTAGGCCACTAGTCACGGGTGTCCATCAGCCCACTAACAATATTGTACATCTGTGTTCTAGGGGACAGTGCCACTGACGAGTGCTCGGAGCCAGAGAATCTCAGCACCAAGCCACAGGATCTGAGTCTCAACACCCACAAGGCGGGTACTCCTCCACTCCTCGTCAAGAAGGAGCCTCTCCCTGACCATCGAGTCTCGTCTCCAGCCAGCCTCACAGTGCCTCATACTCTCCCACCATACCTTCACTCTCCCTCCCTGGTCATCAAGTCCTCCGGGGGCCCTCTGGAGCCACTCAACCTCAACACGCAGGCAGAGTCACCGTCCAACCACCTGTACGCCGCCTCCCCTCATTACCCACCCCCTTACCTCAACTTCAACTACCCGTACCCGCCTCCCGCGGCGGAGATGTACGCTCACCACTACGCCCCAGCCTCCCTCTACCCCGTATGCCCAGCGAGGACCCACCCCCAGCACCCCCACGAACAACTGTCGCCGTATGCCCCCAGAGATTCACCCTCGTCTCCACCCCACTCGGCGTCCCTCCCTCACCGGCACTACGCCGCCTACCCACCTCTTGAACACTGTGGTCTGTCCCCCACCTCCACGGCCTCTTCAAGTTCCGCCTTCCACTCGTTGTCACCTCCGCCCGCCACCCCCGAGGACCTGTCATCCCCCGGCAGCGTGAGCAGCGGCAGTAGCTCGGGCAGTGCCGGCCTCAAGAAGAGGAGCAGAGAGGGCTGCCCAGCACCCCGGTACCAGTGTCCGGACTGCTCCAAGTCCTATTCCACCTACTCGGGACTGTCCAAACACCAACAGTTCCACTGCGCGGCCGCCGAGGGCTCGCAGGCCAGCAAGAAGTCCTTCAGCTGCAAGTACTGTGAGAAAACGTACGTCTCTCTAGGTGCGCTCAAGATGCACATCCGCACGCACACCCTGCCTTGCAAGTGCAAGCTGTGCGGGAAGGCGTTCTCCCGTCCCTGGCTGCTTCAAGGTCACATTAGGACCCACACGGGCGAGAAACCGTTCACTTGCCCCCACTGCCACCGAGCGTTCGCTGACCGCTCCAACCTGCGCGCTCACCTCCAGACTCATTCGGACATCAAGAAATACTCGTGCACGTCTTGCAGCAAGACGTTCTCAAGGATGTCCTTGCTGTCCAAGCACGTGGATGGTGGGTGTCCGGGTGCTCACCCCAGTCCTCCCCCGACACACCACTTCATGCACACCATGACAAACGAGCACGTCGCCATATATTGAGACGTGGTAATTCACGGTCCAGTGCGCGTGCGTCACCAGCACGGCCGCACAGTTGATTGAATTCCTTGAGACTCTTTCTAAGGACTTTATTTGTGAAGTTGAGAACTCTCTTTTTTAATGCGAGAGGATAAAAGCTAGTCGTAATTTTATATTATTATTAAAATGGTAAATAATATATTTTTAAATCAATAACTTGACCACCGGTTTTAAGTTACTCTAATTTTGGTTTATGTTCATTCCTTGTTGAATTACTTTTTCTTTGCATTTGTTACGAAAATGGGTTCAATCATTCCAAATAAAGTATAACCATGACCATTTCTACAACTGACTGGAAATAAAGATCTCTTTTTTATGTGTGTTTAAGAAAAGTTATTAATTTGTTGTGTTAATTTCTTTGCTGTTGAACCTATCTTCAGTATCTTGCGATTAAAACCCATTTACGTTTCTTGTTAATCTTAGTAAGTTCTTATCACTGAAGGATAGTGATGAGAATACAATGATGACTTCTTTATTGTACAATACACTTTGAGTGGTTGAGTTAGGCTAAGGTGAGGTGAATGGATTTTTTAATGTATATAGAATCATTGTTCTTGGATAGAATCCAGCCATAGAAGTGCCTATTATTATGTTTGTGCCTTAATATCGTTGTGCTTTATAAAAGACTGACTATTGAATCTCATTAATACTTTTTTAATGGATCTAGAATTGAGAGGAATCAAACTTTCAAAGTTACTAAAATAAATTTTTTTTAAAAAAAGGAAATATTTCACATGAGTAAAGTACAAAAAGGTGAAGGCCTTAAATATTTACATCCAAAAGGACATCACATTCACCATTTTTTGATACCTAGTGCATTTTTAATTGGGGGTAAACGAAACAATTTTTATAGCTAATTATATTTCTATGATGATTTTATAATAAATGTGAATATATATAATTTATAATCGTGTAAAAATATACACATCCAACTTTATGCATGTTTTGCCAAACTTTTGTATTCAACCTCTTCTTTGTTTCTTTGTAAATTTATAATATAATGTAATTAAGATATTATGTACTTTTATAAGAATTATAAAAAGCATCGGGCTCGCCAAATGACAGGTGAGCCTGTTTGCAAATTTTTTTTGGAAGCTAGTCACAAGAGGCAATGTGTACTTTTACCGGAAGCTCGAGTAAAACCTAATTATATATTTTGTTTTAAATTTAAAAAGACGAGCCATGTACAGTGCCTTATTATTTTGTATTGTTCCAGTGATTTTATATGATACATTCAGATTTTTATACGATTGTAATAATAAATATGTTGAAAACTAATGTTGGTAATTTTTTTAATATTCATACTATCTAGATATCATACTTATGTAAGAGATAGCTAACCCTTAGGTAAAATATAACATTTTCATAATGCAACGTTCAAATTCTAAGGTGAGGGGCATATAAAACGAATTTAAGGTGTCTTTTTGAAGTTTTTGAAGAACATTTTATAGCCAAAATTATTAAAATATAGCTTCAATAGATTCGTTTAGTTTTATTTTCTACTTTCTTTAATATTCATCGTGGGTATAGTGGTATTTTAACAAACTCTTAAAAACTAAAGTCTTGGTAAAATTCCACTATCCCCATGAAAAATATGTAAGAACGGTTTCTATTGCCACACGTAAAAAATTAAACTAATGGATCTACAAAAATAAAGTTTTATTTATTTTGTACAAAAAGGTTATGTTATAAAAACAGTAAAAATAACTCGGGTTCCTTTAAGCCCCATCTTATTTGAACATACTATCTTGTATGACACCACACAGACCAATTATCCTTAAAACAAGATAATTGGCTGCAGTGGGAGTCGAGCGGTTCAAGAGATTATGCTCGCACTGCCCTTAGTCTCAGTTTATGGGGAGGTTGAGACACGAATACCGACTCAAGGCACTGAGTTTGATAGTCCTGGAGTGTATTTATATTGGGTTTATCTATCATCTACCTATACTACTTTGGGTGAATCTCCTCTAAGTTACCATCCTAATCCCTACCTCTTCAATTAAGCGATCAATAATCTTTGAGTCAAAGGTATAAATAAAACTATAAATAAAACCTACTTATAGGCCTACATACCTAATCACACCGTTCCTTTACGGGTTGGCTGTGTATCTAGGAAAAAAAAACAATCCGTACTTAATCCAGCCTCACTAACTTTCAACCACACTTCCTTATCCTTGCATTTTACCTTCGCTTCATAAACATCCATATATCGAGTCATACATACCTTTTTATTCTTAGAAATGTTAATGCATATTTTTCACACATTCGTCTACATTCTACAACATTTAGCCACGTCTTCATTTTAATCCACACACTCTACCTTCATATATTTGATTTATCACTCGAGCCACACTCATCCTCTCAAATAAAACTGGTAAATACATTCATACCTGTATTTTATTTAGCGTTTTTCTTCTTGTAGTTAGCATTATTTTGACCAGGATAGATTATTCTCATTAATACATTTTTATTAGAATTTGTTAATAATGTGTCTAAATAAAAAATTTAAAATCAAAAATTAAACTTAATATTAATATTCGTATGTGGAGTACAACATTGATAGGGAAATATTTATTGGTCGTATAAACTCGACTCTTCTACTTTAATTAATTCAGTAAGAGAACGTTCGAATAAATTATATCTGTACTAGTTAAATAAACGAATAACTCAGCGGGACAAGCTAAAAGGAGATTAATTAGTTTTAATATAACAACGCTATGCATTATGTTGAAATTAACACTTGATAAGGATTATGTGTTAATTTCAAAAAATATTTTTATACATAATATGTAACGCCTAAACAAAATACTTGTTTAATTCGTCGGCAAATAAAAGTTGACTATTAATCGTCTTAGATCTTAGGTAATGGACATTCTCACATATCCATTTTAAACCCTGCCTTAAAATAATGAATGATATATTACCCTGAACACCGAAAGAATCCAAACCAAAGCTCCCGGGTTTGATAACCATGTTCTGTTGTCATTTTAAAAAATCTCTCTCAAAAATATAAACTAATTTGTCACCACCCGTTCGGGTTGTACGCATGAGTAATAATAATTGTGCTAATGTGTTAGAGCTAAAGTAGGTTTAATTTGGAGGCAGAGTACCCGTATTCGCTTGGAGAGAGAGTGTGGAAAACTATTTAAAATAAATATTCTCAGTACATCAAACAATGTTATCAGAATTCCAGTTTATTACGAAAGTGATTGACGCTTTCTTAGACGATTTGATTACCGAAGAGGGTCTCTAGATCATTATTAAAAATGTATTTTCTGATATATATACATTAATATAATTATTTTTATCGTTTATTTTTTGCGTGATATTGCTATTAGTAGCATGAACTAAACATTAAGATCCTCTTATCTTGTTTTACAGTGATGGGGAGATCCAGATGTTAATCTTTGCCAAGTAAACTCGAGGTTTTTTAATTACTAAACGTTCTCCCAATCATTCACCACGCAACTGTTGGTGCATTTCCTCTAAAACTTTACCTTTCTAATCCCTGACTCATTACTGTAATAATTAAATTCGAAAAACCCATACTGGGGGTAAGATGTGAAGTAAAACTATATGTGAGTGATATAGCAATAAATATGACTTAATTCATGTACTTGTTAATACTCGGTTTTAAATTATTTTAAAAAGTCACCTCAACAATGTAGATAATATTTATAAAAGTAGGACACCCTCACCCTTCAATTAGGTAACTGTGTGCAAATTATAGGTAATCGATTCGAATTATGAAAAAAATAAATACAATATTCAATAAAGCAAAATTAGTATACTATACCTAACTTATAAAACATTATCTCTAGCAAAAATTAAGCAAGACTCGCGGCAGGGGGCGCGTAATTTAAATTTCAATATAATTTGGTTTGGTTTGCCAGAACAGGGAGTTCAAAGCTCATATCCCTGCCTAGTATACAGAGTTATTTCTCCTGAATATTTTTTTCATAGTTTCCTACTATCCCAGCTAGTTAATACGTATATATGAATAATTACACTAATTGGGATGAGAAAGGTATAATATATAGGAAATGTATTTATGTTTGCGTGTAACGAAAATGGAAAATTATTTATTAAATACTACTTTTGGTATACGTGACCGCGATTAAAGCCCGGAACTTCCCGTCAACGGGAAACCAGACTAAATTAGTTTGACATTTTACCGCGTGCCCAGAAATGCTGGTTGAATGTTACTTACAATTATGATTAGCATGCCCAAAACAAGGCCAGAATAGTCTAAGGCGTTAGACGCACAGTCTTGCTGTACTTTGCAGCTTGAGCTCCAACCGGTATACTTTAGATCGTTTCCTAAATGTGATTTCCATCTCTTCTTTCTACCTTAATGTGGATGCATTTACTTCTATCTATTCTTTTATGTACTTTACTACCCTTTTTTAAACATACTACCTGCGATGGGGTCTGAAGCGCTACTCTCGCAGTAGACCAGATGGACTAGAACACCGATGAAGAGATCTGGGTTTGAATCTCGGTGTGGTGTGCTGTGGGTGTTTTTTCCAAAATAGTTTTCCACTCTCCCTCCACGTGAATACGGGTACACTTCCACTAAATATAACCTTTCTAGTCCCTAAATCCATTAGCGTAATTAGCACATAAGCGCATAACCCGAATGGATAGTAAGACACAGTGCTAAAAAACCTAACTGCGCTCTTGAACACGTGGTATAAATGTTAAGATCATTTTTTCTGATTTGCCAGTGATGATAAGGTCGGGAATCGAATCCCGTCTGAGTGTACAGAGAGTGTTTTTTTTTCATAAATAGTTTCCCACTAGCCCTTCATGCATATGCGTATAAACTTCCTATAAAATTCTACCTTCCTTATCAACACCAATATAGCATATAGCCCGAAAGGGTGATGAAACTTGGTAGTAAAAAAGAATCAACATAATTTCACCGATATCTCATAGGCCATAATCTGATACACAACGCTATAACTTTTTTTTTACCACGAACGAGTCTAATTATTATTATTATTATTATTATTATTATTATTATTATTATTATTATTATTAGCACCGCGTCTTACTACCCGTTCGGGTTATACGCACTTACGCTAATGTGTAATGGTAGGGTGATTGTGAGATGAAATGGAGGACCTACAGTTTAACGTGGAATCCGAACCACGGTAGAGACCTGGCATTCCTCACATTCACAAGTTGTGATTAATACACATCTTGTCAGAAGTGAAGGAAGGGTTTGGCAATCAGATAAATCTATGCCGGGACCAAGGATTGAACCCCGGATCCTCAGCACAGAAGTCTGACACCTCACCCCTATACCATCAGGTCACCCAACGAGTCTAAGGGACTTCATTATTTCGATAAGGGTGTGCAAACATACAACTACATAGCTCCCTTAGAAAGTCACTAGAATCAAATCAAGGCACTCTAAACTTGTCGTCAGTATCCGTAACCGCTCTTCCACTAAAACAACATGGCTGCCTTCAATCACTACCACTTCCGGGTTGACATGAAGCCCGCCTCTAGGCGCAGCCCTCACTCACATCATCCATACGTCGACCAAACAATCCACACAGCGCCAGAAAACCCGAATAAAACAAGGTTCCGTATTCCTGAATCGCCTCAGATATGATTATGTCATTACGACGCATGCGCGGCTCGTGATACATAAAAGGTCTCAAGACGTTACGAGCCCTAGTGCGCAATCACGCGCTTAGCGAAGGCATCAATCCAAAAAAGACCTTCCATAACAGTAATCACAAATAATGGTTACTAAACAACAAATCATTTTGCATAATGCAACCTGCTGTCATTCCTCTGACAACAAGCCTTGCCTTTCAGACTTGCCTTCCCCTTTTAAGGTGCGAAGTGTACACTGGGCCATAATAGAAGCTCCTATTTACTAACTGAGGGGGGAACGGGGGGAGCGGGGGAAGAGAGTTTCTTCAACACTTTGCCTTCTGTTGTTTCGACAGCCACGATTCATGCAGTAACACACGGTTCAGGAGGACTTTTTAAACTGATGTAACCTGTTTCTTTTTCTTTTTCAAGTGCGCCAAGTTTTACTACGTGCCTGAGATATCCGCATGGGGGTCTGGATGAGTAAGGTAAAATGTAGAGAAAATGTACTCGTATTTATCGGGGAGGAATTATGAGAAAACATTAATGGAAAACCACACCCGACTAAGGTTCGAGCCCTGATCTTCCCGTCCTAGGTATATTGTGAGAGTAATGCCTTAGACCATGCAACCATCAATGCGGCCATTAAGTTAAAAGAACTTGCTTGGATTCCATCTTGAATGGCGTATTTTAAGTCGTGTTTCTGTTCTCTTTATTGATTAAATATTAACGTTTTTTTACGATAAGGCTGGGAAATTACCGTGTGTGTTACTGCCTTAATCTAAGTTGATTTGAAAGTCATTTACTAATTAAAAAACAGTTAAAAAGTGTTTGTTGAGTATCTTTATTAATAAAATGAAGAGTCTGTCTGTCATGAGCATCGCGCGATATATACCGCACGCAGAGGGATGACATTTTAAAATTATTAGCCCTTGTACACAGAATTGTGCACATAAAAGCAGGAATTTTTAAAGTTTCGATTAAAATCTTTTAAATCGATTAAATCTGGATCAGAATAAATAAAATCATGAGTGTTTTGTGTCTGTTTGAAGCGAAGAGAAGCATTGCCCGGGGTAACACCGGGTACGTCTGCTAGTATAATGGGCCTTTATAACAGTGGTGAAAGCTTGTTTGATGGTGTCAGATGACGGACAAAGTTTACATGAAGACAATAATTAATAACTAACCACATCGGTGGAAACATGGACGGAGTCGTCGTTCTCGTCTTGTCAAATTTACCGGTGATGAAGAGGTCGTAGCTTGATTCTCGGCTGAGTTTGATGGGGTAGTTCTTTAAAATTGGTTCCTCCCCCTTCTTTTATGCAAATTGGTTTATATTTTATCTAAATCCTTCCCTTCTCATCTATACCTTATTAATTAGTGTAGATACTAACTTATATAAATAAACTTGAAAGGTAATAAAACGGGGACCACAGGAAAAAGAAAACCTAATAAATTAGTAAAGAATTATTTTATATATTTTTAATTGCGTAAACCAAGTATTCTATTGACGTGTCTTAAAATCGCACAACATTAAACTTTTTTCAAAATGTTTTTTATAAACTTTAGGCTTCACAACATTCATTCATTGTGGCAACTAGGCTTTAATTGAATGTAAACCTAATTAGCTCTAGCAGTAAGCATTCATAGGTATTCGTGAGAGTGTAATTCAATGACACCCTGTTGTTTCGGAGCAGACACATTTTTAATCGGTTAATTTATAGTCATTTATGCATACAAATATAACCAAATGTAAGCGGCGTTAATGTGTCATGAATATTATTCTTGTCAAGATCCGTCGCCTGCCACTTTGTAAACGGGATATTCATTTCGCATTCATGAACCTGATTCCAAGCAGACCATATTAATAAAAAAAACACTATGTCCTTATGAATGCAGCTGTCCGATATTTGGTGGTGTACATTTATTTGAATTTATTAAGGTGAGAATATAAAGGACCTGAGAAAAGGTGTTTTAGCAGTTTTTATAGCAAGACATTTATTTTTGATCAAAATAAATATAATATTATTCCATTAAAAATATAGTTTAATTTTCTCCATATGGTGATCTCAACATTTCTTGAATATCTGTCATGAGCATAGCGGCATTAGATGAGAAACTTAGTAAACGAAGAGGAAAAGTCATTAAATTCTAGGACACGCGTGACAGATAATCAACAATTGTTGTTGATATCTCCATGTCAAGAAAACTAAACTCTACCTTTCTACTCAAGAAATATTTTATTTATTTTAGCCGGAAAAAGTGTTGCTATGAAAACTTCAAAAACACTGGCTTTTCTCATGTCGTCTACACTCGCACCTTAATGAGGGAGCTTTGTGTGTTTGTTTTGTTTAGTAAAATTAACATTACTAATGAAGGTTGAGGATTTGCAAACAGAAGGTTGATTTGGTGTTCTTCCTCAATCATATAGAGCAATGAGTGGACTCAAAACCCTCGGCTGGTTAGTGTCGCCCTACCTTTCCATTTAGGAGAAATATCACGTACTAGGGAAGTCGTGAATAAGTTCGGTGGTTTCCCATTGACTTTCGCACTGATTTTCTACGATTGAATGAGACAGTTCTTACAGTTTTATAGAAAAAGTATTTCATATTCAGGGATATTTTACACACCTCAAATTGACTTCGGTGGTCTTAGGGTTAAGTGCTCACCTCAAGACTTGAAATGTATGGGTTCAAACCCAGCCTGGGTTGACGGATTTTCTTGAGCGATAATTAACTGTAGCACAACTTTCTTTGGAGGGAAAGTAAAGCTGTCGGTCCAATGTCAAATGAGGCTTGTAAAAGAACCCTGAATTTTATGTGAAAATTCCCATCAAAATTGGTAGGCCCTGTTGCTCTCGCTCATAGAAATTCTATTGTACTGATAATATCAGTCGGTTCAGAAAGTGCACGTTTGATACCTCAAATAAATCAATAAAAATACATAACTCAATTGACCAACGGCTTTACTTCCATATTAAATAAATTTGTGTTACGGATCTTATCTTTGGGTAAAAATCTGTTGGCTTCAGCTAGTCTTGAAACCACAAGCATTGTGTAGTGAGGCAAACACTACCCAAGACCACCGAGTTTGATTCTAGAGAAGGTCAATATGACAATAGTTTTAGTTTGCCATACGTTATAATAAAATCTACCCATTATAAAATAAAACTTATGGAAAGGACTGATCTGAAAAAAACCCCCACCGCAACAGCGCTTGGGGTGTGAACACAAGATGTAGGGCCCGAGTGCAATCAACCAGTCTGGATTGAACTTTAGCCTCCCAGGTCAGTCAGCGCTTGGGGTGTGAACACAAGATGTAGGGCCCGAGTGCAATCAACCAGTCTGGATTGAACTCTAGCACTCCCAGGTCAGTCAGCGCTTGGGGTGTGAACACAAGGTGTAGAGCCCGAGTGCAATCAACCAGTCTGGATTGAACTCTAGCCTCCCAGGTCAATCAGCGCTATGCTCGCAAAGAAAGAACTCTCCCACCTAGAAGGTCTGTCGGAGCAATACAAAGTGAGGACAATAGGCGTGCACCAAAGAGAATTAGTCCCTGCGATCTGGAGACAATACTAAACAATCCTAATTGCATGCAAGACGAGAACATGTGGTTGGCATTGACCCTCGTCGGCTTGCTGTAGCCGACTTGGAGGAATAACCGAAAGGACGTTAACTCCAACGCAATCTTTAAAAAGTTTGATGTAATTTTGGTTCTAGTGTCGCTTGACACACTTGTGGGTCGCTAGAACACGATACAACACTTTAAAATACTATTATTTCACTTGTTGCCCAAGTAGAACTAAAAATGTGATTCACATCTGTGGCCGAATGGTGCAACGTGTCACATTCGTGTCAAACCTGATTTCCATTGACGTACAGATCGGGTTTCAAATACAGGTCAGGTGTATTTAGTGTGTGGGTATATTTCCTCTAGAATTATACCCTCCCAATCCCTATTCCATTAGCGTAATTAATGTATGTGCACAAATATGTGGTGAAAAATATTTTGAAATAAACACTAAAATTATGGGTGGCCAACGCATGAAGCTTTTTAAAAATGAGGAGATTGTGTGACTGACTCACGGGCTAGGTTTCTGACAGGACTGAGGATACCGATTTTATCACCCTGTGAAAATATTGATTGGCCACCACTACCATTCTTCATCTTACATTATTTAATATTAATTTCTTACTCCCCATGCATTCATATTTTAAAAAAACACATAAAATGGTTCATAATTTCCCTATAATATGCTCCTGATTATCGTTGTCTGTCATCTAAGTTTATGTAGGCTACATTCTTATTAAAAACACGCATAAAATAATTGACCATATCTATCACAAAATACTTATGTGGCTGTACTGATCTACACAGACAGAAACAGTTAGATCTGGGTAAAATCAAAGTCCAGTAACATATGGTTGGGGTGCAGGCATACGATGAACTGAAAGACAACATTGATTGCAAGTAAGAGGGATGGTTCGTGCAAATAGGGGATTACAATGTTTCTGGGAACTATCACAAAGTACCTGAGAGTAGAAAATAGATCCTTTATATGTGCTTCATGATTACTTCAAAATGTTAGCTCAGGCTTTATCTGAACCAATTGTTTCTCTGTTAATAATAATGCACCTTAAAAAAATTGTTGAGCCACTCATAAACTCTGCTGCTCTCCCAGCCTTGGTTACTGAAAATATTCTTCCTCTACTTTGGCATCGGCCTAAATTTTAAATAACCAACTTCCAGGCTTGGTTTCTAATATCTGGTATTCTTCCTCAGCATTGGTACAAAGATTATGTGACTAACCTCTGGGAATTGGTTGCTGTATCTCCTGTCATCTTCCTCTGCATTGATACAAAGCGTATGTGACTCACCTCTGGGGCTTGGTTGCTGTATCTCCTGCCATCTTCCTCAGCATTGGTACAAAGATTATGTGACTAACCTTTGGGGCTTGGTTGCTGTATCTCCTGTCATATTCCTCTGCATTAATACAAAGAGTATGTGACTCACTTCTGGGGCTTAGTTGCTGTATCTCCTGCCATCTTCCTCTGCATTGTTACAAAGAGTATGTGACTCAACTCTGGGGCTTGATTGCTTTATCTACTTCCATCATCCTGTGCATTGACACAAAGATTATGTGACATATTCCTTGACTTGATTTCTGAATATCATATTACCTTCCTTTATATTGTCACAAATATTATTTGACTGACTTTATTCTTGATTGCGGAATTTCATACCTCCCTAGTCTATATTGGCATACAGCTTATGTGACTGACCTCTGATTTGGTTGACGAATCTCACACCATATTTTTGCACATCAGTACAAAGGGCAGCTATTAATGACATTGAATTTTAAAAGTAGACATTTACTTACTGTAATACTGGCTCGTGTACAGTTAGAAAATGTGCTTATAAAAATCACCAGGAATTAAACTAGGCTCCCCTAGACTAGTGAACCACTGCTCTAACTGATTAGCCATTAATTAGACTACGTGAAATATACAGTCATAAAATGATTAATAGAATATTTGACGAAAATATATTTTGGTTTTTATAACAGATTATGACATTAGTTAATCAAGTAAGAATTACCTTTGTTTGGAAAAAAAAACATATAATGTGTTTCAAACTTGAGCTGTGTTGTCACTAAAAGCACAGGAAAGACGATAGTTTGATGAATTTTGTTAAAACTTTATGTTTATAATTTATAGGGATATACCTCCAGATTTTATTTTTATTTTGACCCTAGTCCTCAAATTAAGGTAGTCTACAGATGTGTGATTTTTTTGAATTCCATATTTGTTTGAAAATATATATTACGATTTTGTTAAAAATTAATAATTAGGAAGGTTTTTACATGACAAAAACTACTATTTACTTGGTTTTGTGGGTAAAAATTTGCTAGAGTACAGTTTACTGATAAGTAATTTTCAAAATGTCTTAATATTTCGATAATGACTATAAAGATTTTATTTAAAATTAGTATTTGGTGTGTGTTTAACGTTAAACGTAAAATTGTATACTTTTATTTCGGGGAAAAATAATTTTAACGGTTGATTTTTTATTACAGTTTTTTTTTATATTTTAAGAATAGATCTAATATTTTGTTCAAAATGTGTATCTGTCAAGTCTTATACATTATGAATAATTTTATTTATTTTTCTTAAAAGAATTATTTAGAGTAATACTAGTTCACTGATTACTTATTTTGAAAATATTTGAAACTAGCTCTAGCAATTTGTTTTAAAATAGATGTTTGAACAATTTGTTTTATAAATAATACTGTATGTTAATTTATAGTAAAATAATTAAATTAAGCGTAGTTAACTGATTAAAGTCTTTAGAAAATTTGAGATTTTTCGATAATAGATATTAGTATTTAGCTAAAAATAGGCAAATTAGAATTTTTTTCATGATAAACTAGAATATATTTTTATTTTTAAAAGTAAAAATAATTTAAGGTTTGTCTACTTATAATTAGTGAATTCTGGAATTTTTTTTTTAATGGTCTAACAATGTGTTTAAAATCTATATATAATTTAATGAGAAAGTTTGTATGATGGCGTCGTACAATTTTTTTATAATTATCTCTTAAATTGTGGGTTATACTTACCGGTGAGTCATATTACTATAGAGCCCAAACAACTCTTTTACAAAATTGAAGTTTCTTAAAACTGTTAATTTTAATTGTTCCAAATAATACCGCGATATAGACTCAAGGCTTCAGGATAGAATGTCTTAGTGCTCTTGGCCATCTCATAGCCAAAATGTTAGGTGCCCATATATAGACTTGGCATATATACACACATCCTTTCTTTCTCAGGTGACAAGTTAAGTTGAATATGTTGCAAACAACCACAAAGCTGTACTTAGAAAAAGAAGGGGAAAAAAAGACAGTGCGAAGCAGAAAGTAGTTAAGGCTCTTTCTTTAGTTTATTTGTAACACATCGCTCGCCACCTCTCGGCCGACCTGCCAAACTTCAATTGTGAGACGGCATTGTTGTGGAACACACTAGACACACACACACACACACACACTCACAGTTCCGCATACTTCCTGGGAGGAGTGCGTGTCGGTTAGTGGGCCGATTGCACCCATTTCATTGTTCGATTACAACTCAAGAGTTTACTTTTGAATTACAAGTTTTACTGAAAGAAACTTTACCGACATTTGTCTATAGTAGTAGTAATAATAGTAATAATAATAATAATAATAATAACAATAATAATGACGTGTCTGGGCTACATCAACCTGTAGCTCAGTTTGGGGAAAGATCAGCCTGTAGGCCTACTAATCTACCGTTGCTCAGGGGACTCTAGAATGTGCAATCGTGCCTCCCTTTCGGGGAGCCTCCTTCCATCTCCCGCCGGAGTGAGGGGATGATCGTAGGGAATATGACGGTGTGAAGCCGAATAAGATCTTAAGCTAGCTTAAGCCTAATTAACCAAACCCTAGTGAACATGGGAATTACTACCCTTTTGAGAAAAATCCTCCGGTGCCAGCCGAGAATCGAGGCCAGGATCTTTAAGATCAGCAGCCTTTATCCACTATACCAAAAGATCAGTTAATTGTCTGTAAAAAAAAGATGTCAAACCGTTCCCGGTACAACCAGTTTTAACGTGCTAATATTCTGGTAGAAGTAAACTTTTATACAGATAGTATCATTTCTTTACCAACATTGACGATATCTTACATTACTATTTTAATATTATTTTGAAGGTATTAATATATTTATATATCAAAAGTAACAGCTACGTATCAAATCACTCTACGTGTAAATGTATTGATATTATTTTAGTAACTTTTAAAATGTATCAACAAAGTTTCTTCCAATATATATCGGACTGTGTGCTTACTTACTAAAGAGAGTAAATCATGACCTCCTGAGTTTTATATCACATTAAAAGATTTTAATGTAAGGAAATGCGAGTTAAGAGCAGTGTTTTACAACATTTATGAAAACAATCTTTTTTTGCCTAAAATAAGTAAAATATTGCTCCAGTAGAAACATAAAAACTAATTTTCTTTTCATAGTTGTATCAAGAGTTGTTAAATATTTGTCATGAGCATGAGCGACATTAGATGAGAAACTCTTTAAATGAAGAGAAAAAGTTGTCATTAAATTTCAGGACACCCTTGAGAGATATTCAACAACTGTTGATATCACCATGTAAATAAAATTAAACTCTATGGTTGAAGTGAAACAATATTTGATTTAATTATACCAAAATAATTGTTTTTTTTTTATAAAAGCTGCTGCAAAATAGGGCCTTATTCACCTAGCACTACCAGATCTAATGAGTGTGGACTATACATGTCACCTGTCCAGATGGCAGACATAACCTGACTGACACTTCGTGTCTCTATTGACCAACTTGTGGGAGGTATTCTATGAGTGGCTAGTTGGAATAGTTTGTCGTTCATTTGCATACAAACTTTTGACAGAACAGATGACTATCACTTTTCTGGACCATAAGTCAATGCAAATATTCTGGCTATAAATTGACCTTGCTCTCACTCATAAATAGGTACTGTGTGGATATATACTTACTAAAATAATAATTTTATACACCCTCTGGATTTTATTTACATGCTCACTATATGCAGTAGTGGAAATATGGTATTAGGAGATAAAGGGTAGCTACATTTTAGGGCCCTATATGTAGTAGAATGTTGGTACAAAGGAAATTTTTGAAAATATAAATATATATTTTCGTTGAGAAGGAAAAGATTATTAAATTTAACTTGTTGGCTGGATTACAAATATTGTAGCTCAGAGTCAAAATTAAATGTGTTAATTAATCTAAATGTATAAAAATGAAAGCCCTAACTCATTGATTTATCACCGTATCTTCTGAACCCCTGGAGCTGGACTCTTGGAATTTGTCAGAGAGGTTACTTTCAGGTAGTAGGCATCCCATAAGAAGGGGTTTTGCAAAATTCAACCCCTAAGGTGGTGAAACGATGATTGGAAAGTTATTCTTGTTAAAAATACATATTGAGAGATGAGATGGAAAGCTGAAATTTGTCAGAAAGGTAAATATAATACCCCATAGAACAATAAAAATCTAAAAATAGTACATTTCAAATGGGGATCTAAGATGGGGGCGGGCTATAAAACACTTTTTAGATGGAGTAAAAAATAAAATCCGGCAGAGAGACAACTCCAAATAATAAAATAAATATTAGAGGTATAAAATTTTAAGATTGATTTGAAGAAAAGGATGGGGGCCTCAAAACTTCCAAAAATAACAGAAATAACTTCTTTTCAGTGTGGAAGTAAATTAAAATGTTGTCTGCAACTAAAGGAACACTCCAAATATTCATTAATCTTATTTTTAATTTTGGCTCGGGTAAATAGGTTAAGATAGAAGAGGGGTTGGAGTTAAGGGGGCTATAATCAGAAAAATCCCTTTATGTGTGGTATAAATTTCAAATTTGGCAGGCAGGTAGAAGAACAACACCAGATAACCAAATAAGGTCTAAAATTTGAAATTTCTATGTTTAGCTGTAAAATAAGGTGGTGAAAGGGTTCGAAATTTCCCAAACTGATATAAACAAATGCTTATCAATGTGGTAGAAAACTAAAAGTCATAAGGAAGGTAGAGGGGCCATTTTAAATAATTATAACAGCTTGAAAGTATTAAATTTTAAATGAGAGCCCAGAAAATAAGGTAACGGGGTATGGGTGTATAAAAATAAAAGCACTTTTAGGTATGGCATAGAATTTAAGTTTGGTGAGCACATATAAGGAGTAAGGATGTCTCTAGATAACAAGATAGATACCACAATTTTAAATTTATAAGTGGCAGACAATAAATGATAGGGGCTGTGGGGTGCTCAAAATGTCCAAAGATAATATAATTAATAACTTCTCCGTGTACTTTTAACTGAAATTCGACAATCATAATATTTTGAACATCTAAAATTTTAAAACTTAGCATCAGAAGATATTGGGGGGGAGGGGGGGGGAGGAATATAATTAGGGAAAAAACCATCGTAGAGGTATCTTTCCAAATAATAAATTATGGCACATCTCATGTTTTAGGGAAAATGATTTAGGGGGTACTTTACATAAGTGGCTATCTCCAATTTTGATCATATCTCCGCAACTCTTTGAGATACGAAATAAATTATATCAGCAGAGTTGACAGTTGTTAAAATAGCTTTATTTGAAATATATTTTTATAAAGCCAATATTTTCCGAGCTATAAAAAAATGTACATTTTTAAATGGACCTCGGAGAAATAAAGTTTATTGTTATGTTCTTTGGTGCGTAATGATGGGTTTTTTTCTTATGTTTCTATGAAAATGTACTTATATTACTTAATTTGTACTCTTTCGTAGAATATGATACTCTTTTATCCATGAAATGTTTGCAACAATATATATTATTTTGTTTCAATTAGATAAATATGTGAAAAATTCTGTGAGGTACAAAGTACAGTTATTTATTTTATATTGGATTGCTTTTTGGATTGTATATTGGAACTTGAGATCAGGTTTTGAAACAATTAGATTGATGTTGTATACAATTACGTCTGTATTTATATTTTAGGTGATTTGACAGTTTGTTTATTGTAGAATGGAGTTGGAAAGTATCCTGTTAAATGGCATAGAGGTGGTTCAACGTGTTGTGCTTATGAACAGTGGTGGAGGTTATCTTTTCTACGCGCTATCATACACTAGGTTTGGCACCGACCGTCTAGGCTGTGAGGTACGGAACAAGATTGTTGAGAATATATCACAGAACTGGGAGACATTTCAGGCGTTTACCATGAAAAGTGAGGGAGACAACTTCGTCAGCAAGGGGGCGTACTGTACTGAAATGTCAAAGCTTAGCACACAAGGTACACCCTGCGAGCTGGAGATAGCAGGGCAATTGTTCCCCTGGAGGCTCAAGGTGTACTGAAATATACATTAGTCTTATTTGGTTTCGGGGAGCCTTATGAGGTTATAGGGAGACTCAGGACTACTGGTGACCTATCTGAGGTTCACTTTAATGTGTACCAAATAATTTGACGAGCTTCCAATTTTCTCGAAGTTTATTCCACATCAACACGCTACTCCTTCATTGCAATGTCCCGATGATATCCAATTTGTTTGAGCTTCTTACTCGACATAGTTTAGAATGTTTTAAAAAATTTTAGTATTTTTTGTGATAAAATTGATAACATTTTACTCTATTATTATTAATATTATTACTATTATTATTTCATAGTTATTGATATATTCTATACAAAAAGTGACAGTTTCAGATCACTTTACATTTACATGAGAATAAATCGTACTACTTAACTTTTACAACTGTCAAACGAGTTCTTACCTATCTATTAGAGACAGATTTTCATAAAAAAAAAATGTCGTGTCGTTCTCAAGGATAGTGTATTTTGTGGAACTTTTAGGACTATTAAGTAATAATAAATAAAAATATTATTAATAATTATTATTATATTATGTCTAAGTGGATACCTATGATGAAGTGTAGTAATAAATATATTTAACCTCATTTGTTGTAAGGAGAATTTAAAGCCATTTAAGAAAACACACCTTCCCTGAACCCAGCCAAGACTCGACAACAGACCTCCCAATCAAGAGAAGAGACGCCTTAGTCTATGTACCCACCGATATGATCCACTACTGCACTGTAATACATTTTTAGAATCCAAGCTATTGGCTTATAATTTGAATAACTGTCCGACACCTTAGCTCATTGGGGAGCGTGTTTGTCTACTGATACAAGTGTCCCGGGTTCTATTCTTGGCCTGACCAAAAAAATTAGTTGGTGAAATGTGGGTTTACTCTTTAAAAGTTATGAGTTAACGGCTGGGGCTGGATGTTGTGCCTGCTCTCTATATATAAATTAATTAATAAGTCGTGTGCTGATATAATCAGTCGTTTCAGAAAGTGCACGTTAAATACCTTAAATAGATTAAATGAAATCCATACATATTGAAGAAGGGGATATTCTTACATAAGATGTAAGGCTATAGCTACATTGGTAGAGCTTGGCTACTGGAGATGAAGTGTTTAGTTTGATCCTTAGTGGGTGCTTGATAACTTTGGAAGTTTTGATAATTTTGGTGAATCACCCTCAAATTAAAATTAACATTGATTAGGTTTTGATTAAGAATAATCATATATGACTAAGTTAAATTGAAATTAAATATATTTATATGTATTCATAATGCACATCATATTTTTAAAAATATATTTTTATTTACCTGAAAATGCTTACTGAAACTCAGGCGAAACGTCATAATTAATTATTTACACAAAAAGATAGAAAGTATAACCACTATCAAAATGAATCTCCACATATATATGTAAACCTACATCATCATCATCATATAAATAAGATATAATGTTATCGGTGTAGAACATGTGTATGTTAGCGCTAGAACTTCAAAACCAAGAAAGCTGAAACTAGGCTCATGTACTTGACCCATTTGACTAGTGAAGGGGTGAGTTCAGTTCATCCTATTAGAATACATACACATATATATAGGCATATATATTACTACTATCACGAGGACGGGGAGATCGAGGTTCGAATCTCGGTCGGGTGAACTGGGGGTGGTTTTTCCTAAATGGTTTTCCACTCTCCCTCCACGCAAATGCGGGTTCACTTCCTTTATTCAACCTTCCCCATTCCTAATCCATTAGCGTAATTAGTACTTAAGCGTATAACCCGAACAGATAGTAAGACGCAGTGCTAAATAATAATAATAATAATAATATTAATACTATCACTACTACTACTACTGAATCTAAGGTTGGGTGTGCTGTCCTCTATTTAGTTAGTCTGTAGGCCTAAGTCATGTAATGTTATAACGCCGTGTTTAGAAGTTTCACGTGGAATACTCATAGGATACTAAACACCATAATGTTAGCAGAGTAATACATCAAAGCTTATTCAGCAAGCTCATAAACCAACCATTATCATTTGATGAACGTGATGCCACATTGGCAGCAATATTTCCATACAATGTAGGCTCGCACATGCGCACGCAACACATGTTTGGGTTGCGCATGCGCTCAGGCGCCAAATACTAGCGCCGTGTAATTACAAAGCTCCGCGACATGTCGAAATGGCTAGAGGAGCAGTTATTAGGAGATAACTACAGATTTACACGGCTCATGACCAGACTGCTTGATCCAGGCTAGGTCACAATACCTGTCAGGAACACGTGGATAGAAACACCTTGCAAAGGGCAGCTATACAGTGTGTTCCCGGGCTAAAAGGCTAAACTTTGGGGAAAAGGAGTGGATCAAAAAACTAACTCAATTTGTATTCTGGAGATTTGCTAGTTTTCGCTTTCTTTTCGCACAAACACAAAAAAACGAAATAAAAACGAAATAGGTAGAAAATAAATAAAATATTTTATTTATTTATTTTGTTAAAATTGACGGCCTCCAGCCCGGGGACAAGCATTGCACCTATCAATGACAGAACGAGTGGCTGACCGACATTGCGCGACTGTTGTTTCTTCAGCACGCTTGCGTTATCCTTTGCTGTATTGATTGAAGGTCTTTAACAGATACTTCATACACTTTGTGCTTTGGAGCACTACATGCAAAAAAAATCTAATGGCGTTAATTCAGGTGAACAGAGGCCAAGCCACAGGTCCAGCCAACACTACCGATCCATCTTCCAGGAATATTAATATTAAGCTATTTCCGAGGACCTCTGCAGAAAAACGTTTATTTATTTAGATTTTTACTATTTGAGCGAAAATAAAGCTAAGACGAGCCAATCTACAAAATACATTTTGAGTTAGTTTTTTGCTCCTCTACCACTTCCAAAGTTTAAATGTTTAACCCGGGAACACCCTTTAGAATAATATTAAGGAGCAACCCTCATCGGTGGTCGCATGACCTAACGTGTCATTATCACTATCGGGTTGTTGGAGTTCAAATCTCGGTGGGATGTAATGAGGGTGGTTTTTACTCGATAGTTTCCAACACTCCCTTCACGCAAATACATGCACCTTTCTTATAAAACTATTCTTTCTTGATCCCTGTGTGTCAATTAGCATAATTAGTTTATGCATACAGCCTGAATAAGTAATAAGACTAATAATAAGCACATTTATTAAAATTGAGGGGAATTTTATACATTTACAATAGTTTTTTTGGAACCTCAATAGTCACAGTACTAACAAGTTATTGTAATAAGTTAGTTTAGTAATATATCATTTTTTTAAATAAAATTGCGACAATGGTAGCATCAATCTTATAGAACACTAGCATAAGTACTCAGCATTGCCCTGGGTAGCCACGTGATGGAATGTATGGTTACCACTAACAACGCTTTTATTTACTTCAAACGGACATAAAAAACTCTTCGTTTTATTTTTTCCAACCCAGTTTTTAATAAATTTAAAAAAATCTATTCCAAAATTTAAAACTCTGGCTGTATGGTGCATATATTTGTTCACAGGGGCTAACAATATTTAAATTTCAGACCTCTGCATGCGGTAGATATTGTGCAACGCTCGTAACATATAGACACACAGATATAAAGACTCTTTAATTTTATTGATGTAGAATACCACTGTTTTTCTGAGAAATATTTACAAGTTTACTCAAGTGAAATAACACCCTTAGTGATAGTAGCTGGGTGTTAAATCGTCCAGAGGTAAATATGTAGTCGCTTCTCTCTTATGTTTATAAGTTATATGATATAACTTTCTCTCTTTACTACCCGAATCAATGGCTAAAAAGTCTTAAGTCATAAGGCTTCACTCTCACACTATATTGGATTGCCGGTGTCTGGGATATTAGAGTTCGAAGCCTGGTTGGGTTTACTAAAATAACCCACCTTGGTGGCGTAGTTAGCATACGCGCTTGTCTCGTGTTGAGCTAGACTGCCGGAGGATGGGGAGATCAAGGTTCGAATCTCGTTCAGGTGAACTGGGGTGGTTTTCCTAAATGGTTATCCACTCTACCTCCAAGCTAATGTGGGTTCACTTCCTCTATATTCTACCTTCCCAACTCCTAACCCATTAACGTAATTAGTACTTAAGCGTGTAAGCCGAACGGGTATTAAGACGCGGTGATAAGTATTATTATTATTACTTAAAGTATTTTATACTAAATATTTTACCACTCCCCTTTCATGAAAATCCTAATACATTTTCTGCAAATTCTATCTTTTTAGACTCAGATCATTTGAGTAAATTTGCATATTTACCAAATGGGTAGTAAAGAGGCATAAAAAATAATCTATATAGATATTTTTTGTAAAAATACTTCGGCTAAGTTTTAAATAATATTGCTTAAATGAAACGGTTTTAAATTTTGACAAACCATCTTCTATTAGAACTAAATCCATCAATCACAACCGGTTATACGCATGGTCCAGAATATATGGCTTACTTATGTCTTCCCATGATGATATTTTCAGCTGACGTAAACATACAACTATAATGTGTCATCTGCTTTATTTGATGCACATAGAACAATGAAAAGTAAATTAAGTCATGCGTAAGACTTTCAAAAATATGAATGTTTGCATACAAATTACTTTAAACGAAGTGGCTTGGTCCTTGTCTCTCAGTAATTGATGGAGCACTCCAATGTTTGCTCCTTGGAATGAATTGATTGAACAATAACAATATCCCGTTCTTGAATGTTGGTTATTGATAGGTATGGCTAGTAAATATATAATTTAGAGTAAATGAACCCACATTTGAGTGAATGAAGAGTGTGAAACCATTTAGGAAAAATCACCCTCAATGTACCCAACTAGGATTTCAATTTAAACCTCTCCAACACCGGCAAACCAGTCTATATTAGTCTATTTAGTCCACATGCCTAGCGATGCGGGCTTTTTCCATCTTACGTATTTATTGTCAAATTTCGTTATAGTTGTATTATTTTGTTTTAAAAAATGGCGACCTCCATATATGGGTACTTTTAACTCTTGGACGGCACTATAACAAATAAAAAAGTAAAATTAAATGGAAACGATAATATTTACAATTATTAATCCATAAGAATCCAAACCTGAGCGCCTGAGCAGTTATCTAGCAACCCGCTTGACAAATGTGTGAAGTTTGTTGTAGCTGTACCAGGCTGTATTTGAAATAATCCGAATTTGCAAATAATACGGTACAGCTTATCACAAAGGCAATTAAGAATTTAATTCAAAATGGTCCTTTAAACATGTCAGAATAAATTATTAGTTTGTTTATATTCTTTCCAGAACACTCCATAAACACTTTAGATCACTAATTGTTGTGAAAATGCTGCGTGTTTTAAAAAAAATTCAAAATTATTACTATGACAAATTAGTTTTGGAATAAAAACAAGCTAGGAAATGAAAATGTTCCACTCGAATATTACTTTCATAACTATGCGGTAGGCCCTAATATTATTTAAAATTATAAAAATAAATACTTTTATGAAACAATTTTTTACTAAAATGTATCTGTTTTTTTCACACACTGTGTCCACACCAATCGTCTGGGCTATATAAAAAACAAATTAAAGAAGAATTTAACTATGTGAAGAACGAACCTAGTTCTGATTATATTAATCCTTTGCTGTAAATAATTAAATATTTGTAAACCACTAGCGTATATATAATTATTTAAATATTTAAATTGGCATTATTATGAGTTAACCGTTAATTCTACTTGAGATGTTTCCGTATGAAAACATTGCAACACTAGGACATATAATTGCACGTAATTTACGTTAATTTCAAAACCGTACGACAAAGAAAGCAAAACACGAGTCCCAGTACCCATGAATTATTTTTAAACTGTACAAGAGTATGCTTTGTTTTCGAGCAACAGGTTTTTTTCTTCTTCTCTTTTCTATGAATTACAACAAGCGCATTATTTAAATAAATATGTAAATAAGTAACAACAAGCTGTGTATGGTTTCCGAGTTTTCACACGTCTTTTCATCTCACATGTGGAGAGGTCACAAGCACACATACACACACATGAACATACAAATGGGAAGAGGCCACTGGCCTAGTGAGCTACGCCCCATCTTTGCTTCAACCTGTCACCCCACCTCAAAATAGACGTGGGTTACAAATTCTTGAAAAAGTAAATTGATGTTAACATTGGCATGAACATTAGGTGAAGATTAGGACCACACAAAAGCTCGGTTGTTCCTTAGCGCGCCTTCGATTGCTAGAAATATCTCGAGTGTTTACATTAAACCACTCAATAGGTGTAGTTTCGATTGAATACCAACTGTTTCCGTTACGTTTGTTTGGATAGCTCGTGGTATAAGTATAGCCTCTATCTAAGTATGTCACTATAGAGACAGCATTAAGTGTTCGCAAAGGTTTATTATTATTTTTTTTATCCTTGTCCCACTACCCGTTCACGTTATACGCTAATACATGAATTACATTGGTGGAGTATCCAGGAAGAAGGTAGAATTTAGAAGAAATGTACCCATATTTGCGTGGAGGAAGATTGGTAAGACATTTAGGAAAAAATACCCCCAGTACTCCCGATTGGATTCGAACCAGATTTTGGAGAAAATATACCCACATTTGTTTGAAGGTAGAGTGAGAAACCACTTAGAAGAAGAAAAAGAAAATCAGACAGGATTAGATACCCGATATCCACTTCTTATATATCTGTCTGTTGCGAGAGTGACACCCCATATTCGACTACCGAAGTGAGTATGTTTAGCACCGCGTCTTACTACCCTTTCGGCTTATACGCTTATGAATGAACTACGCTAATGTATTAGGAATGAGGGTGACCTGAGGGTCTAGGGTTAAGGTGTCGGACTTCAGTGTTGGGAGTCCAAGGTTCAATCCTCGGTCCCGGCACCGATTTATCTAATTGCCAAATCATTCCTTCACCTCTTACAATACGTGAATTAATCACAACTTGTGAATGTGTGGAATGCCAGGACTCCCCCGTGGTTCGGATTCCATGTCAAACTGTAGGTCCTCCATTTCATCTCCCAATCACCCTACCATTACATATTAGCGTAAGTGCGTACAACAAGAACGGGTAGTAAGACGTGGTAATAATAATAATAATAATAATAAAGGATGAGGAATGAAATATGAATTATAGGAAGTGTACCCACATTTTCGGGGAGGTAGAATGGAAAATCTTTTGAAATAAATACTTTCACTTGCCCCGACCTAGATTCGAACCTCGATATCCCAGTCATTAGCAGTCTTGTCTATTATGAGAGTAGCACCTTAAACCATGCGGCCACCAAAGTGGGTAGTAACTAAATATTTGAAAATTAAAAAATTTTAATTTCAAATTTTACATTTTTTAAATCCTCAAATTTCACTAGGGATTCTAGGGTCACATCTCTAATAGTAGCAAACTGTATAGTATATTTTTCTTTTCTTTTATGTCACCTTTCAAGAGAGAGTGGTTTTCAAATATTTTTTCCTAAACACAGTAGACAACTTTCAATTTCGAGATTCTTTCAATTGTTATGATGTTTCTAAAAGAGATGTATAAGAACAAATAATATAATGTTGTACCCGGATCGATGATCACGTGATCTAACACGTCAGTCTAGCTAGATTCCCAGTGATGAGGAGATAGGGTCTCAAATCCCGGCAAGGTGTTTTTTACTAAATGGTTTCCAACTTTACCCCCACGCAAATGTAAGAAAACTCCTCCAAATTACATCTTCCATTATTGAACCCAAACGGATACTAAGATAGAAGAGTCCTGTAGTGGATACACATTTGTAAAAGCGAAAGCATAAATTATAGTTCCGAGTCGGGGTGACCATGTTTCTGACAGCTATAAATAGCTGACGATCTAACACATCCATTAAAGACTTTGCAGCTATGAATGATGAATTACCATCATCACAAGACGAATCCTGGATAGTTCAGTGGTACATTCTTGGTGCACTACACAATTTTTTTTTCTTGGATTCACGTGTCCTTGATATTAATATTTAGCACCGCGTCTTACTAACCGTTCGGGTTATACGCTTAAGTACTAATTACGCTAGTGTATTAGGAATTGGGAGAGTTGCATTTAGAGGAAGTGAACCCTCATTTGCGTGGGGGTAGAGTGGAAAACCATTTAGGAAAAACCACCCTCAGTTCACACGAGCGAGATTCGAACCTCGATCTCCCCGTCCTCGGCGGTCGAGCTCAACATGAGCAGCGCGTTAGCCAACTACGTCACCGAGGTGGGTTCCTTGATATTATATTCAAAACAAGCTCGTCAGTGAAACTCTAGTGATTAAATATATGTTTTTCCTACCTTATTTTTACATAGTGAACAGGCAGCTATCAGTGCGGATATTGGAAGATGTATTTTATTTTTGGGAGATACTCAATGTGCACTTTTAGAAACGATGAATTACTTCAACACACGTCTTAAAAAACAAACGTATCTATAGAACAGACATAACAAACACCCAGTCACCTATAAGGCCGTGTATTCATCACTGTGGAAAAAATAAATCCCCTATTTTACAAATACTATTTTTCGGACATACCGGGATATGAATATGGGACCCTTGTCTCAGTAAACAGATTCACTACTGATTGTTCTATGGTGTCAGGTACGTGTAAGATGAACTGTATGGAATTCAGAGAAGAAATCTCAACTAGAATTTCAGTTTGTCACTGATTGTCGAAGAAGGGTGCTGATATCGTAGGGTCTGGGGTAGTCACAGGGGCAAGGTGAGGATGCGAGCAACAGCAGTGGAAGCGAAGAGGCAACAGGTGCCCTGCGCACCACAACCATCCATGCTGTCCATCTGTTGCTATAAACCTCATCCGTCCTAAGCTAACAGCCAACACAAACACTCATCTTAAACAACGACACCACTCATTCACGAGTTGGGAACCCATCCGACCTTGAGATGGGATTATTTCGCTGGCAAGACGATGCGACTGGAGACTCTTGCCCAAAAAAGACTCGGTGATGGTTCGGATCGGGATGGTGCGTTCCGGTGACCTTAGGCTGACTGGTGTTTAGTTTCGTATGTGGTATAGCCTCGTTGTAGACTCCAGCAGGTGACTTCCTCCACTCCCACACTCTCATAGGACAGGTGCTCTCATGAGCTCCACACGTTCTGAGGGTCAAGTCAGGATGTTCGTGTAGCTAGCTAGATCTTAGTCTCGTCCAATCTTGGCCGGACAAGACGATATGGTTCCTAAAGTTGTAACTCCTCAAAAATCCAGTGGGTGTAAGTACAGTCTGTTTGTAGTTTATATTCATGGATTACTTTTATATCATCAGGGTGGCATGGAGGGGTGAAAAGGTAAGGTAAGTATGGTCAAAGTTGATAAAATATTTCTTCAATATATACGTTTGATTTAATTTTATACATATTTTAATATCAAAAGTTCCTTAATATTTTTCATTGGCATCACGAAATTTGATCAGAAACTTTTTATATGAGAATAAAATGTCCTGGTTAAATTACCCAATGCCTATGGCAGATATTCAAAAGCTGTTGAGATAGCTCTAGTTTACTTAAACTACAAATATCCACCTTGTAAATATTTGAATAATTTTGTTAAAAAAAAAATTTTGTCATAAAAACTATAAAAATATGTGCCTTTACTCGCGTTTTCTCCCATACAACCTTAATGTAGCTTTTGTGGCATGGTCAAACTAAGGTGGGTATTTGACCATTACATAATTCACTGAAACTGTTTTCATATATTCATACGTCAATCAGATGATTGGAAACTGTCACATTTGTCAGATTATATTAACCAAACAATATTAAGGTTGCAGCCTACCGAAGCACTAAGACGTTTTTCAATTATTCAATGTTATTTATGATGTTGTTTGTTATTTATAAATATTGTTCAGGTCAAATTGGAGACAAAAGACAATAACACATCCTTGTCATATAAAAAAACTCCTAACGCTTTATTTATTTAGATAATATTAAAATATTTTTCACACAAAAGCTGCAGTTATGCGATCAAAGTAAAGGATTATAAACATACGTATGACTATATATAACCTTCCTCAAACAAATAATGTAGTAAAGTTTTAATAGGTCACAAAAAGAAACTTTATGATAACTGAGGATGTTTTAAATGATTTTGAAACTCAAGATATGCCATTTAAATAAAACAAATATCTCGCCGAGACAAAAATTTCCTTCGAGTAGAAGCATCCCTTGTAAAAATAATATATTTCCTATTTAATGTTGACTAGACAAAAACTATAGCTTCCTCTATAGTTGATAAAACTAACTAAAATAGTGAGTAAGAACTTATTTTTCTGCAAAGTAGTAAATATAGTTTTAAAAATCATCAAATATATATAGATTAAAAAGATAGATTGTGCATCAGCTATTGAACTTAAGGGAGAACTGTACCTCTATGCTGAGTAAGAGGATTATATTCTATAAATGGAAGCTATGCTGTCAAGTGTTGGGAAAAGTACTAGTATTTTTTTGTAGAGGCAGAGTGGGAAACCATTTAGGGCAAGACTCCTTCAGTACACTCCCCAGCCAGTATTAGAGCCCCTATCCCCCAGTCAATGGCCATCCAGTCTATTGCGAGAGTCACGTCTTAGACCGTGTGACCACTGAACGGAATAATCTCTTATTTGACTGATGGAGTTGAAATAAACATTGTCTATCAATTCATATACCCAAATTATTATCCTTATCCAATACACATTAATGTTCACTAACATTTCTATATCATATGTTCTAGTCATGGTATGGATCACGCAACGGAGATACTTTCATAAATTAGCTACCAGTGAACGCTACCAGTAAATGCTACTAGTAAATGCTACCAGTAGATCGTGTAGTTATGATTAGATTTTATCATCCCGTCTAAGTACCAGATCAGATTATTAGTAAGAATAACTACTCTAATCGAATAGCGATGAAAAAGATATAATCTTATATTAAATAAAACCAAATTTTAATAGAGGGGAAGTGGGGAACCATTTAAGAAATAACACCTCCAATACACCCGACAAGAACTCGAATCCTGACCTCCCCATTACCGTCTAACGCGACAGTGATTCATTCATTATACTATTCGACCACTGATGCGGATTGGGGTGGTAGTTAATTGGAATAAATCAATCAGAGGTGGATTATTAAAGTAGCTATTTTTGCACCTGCTTTAGTGTCCGCATGGCCTAAGGCGTCAGTCTTGTAATTGACTCGACTGCCGATGATAGGGAGATTGGTTGTTTTGAACGTAGTTTTAACTAAATGGTTTTACACTATTCTCTCACACAAATGTGGGTACACTTTCTCTAAATTCAAACGTTCTTATCCCTAACTAGTTAGCGTAATCATTATTAATGCGTATAGGGTGACCTGGTGGTCTAGGGGTAAGGTGTCAGACTTCTGTGCTGAGGGTCCGGGGTTCAATCCTCGGTCCCGGCGCAGATTTATCTGATTGCCAAACCCTTCCTTCACCTCTGACAAGATGTGTATTAATCACAACTTGTGAATGTGATGAATGCCAGGCCTCTACCGTGGTTCGGATTCCACGTTAAACTGTAGGTCCTCCATTTCATCTCACAATCACCCTACCATTGCACATTAGCGTAAGTGCGTATAACCCGAATGGGTAGTAAGACACGGTGCTAATAATAATAATAATAATAATAATAATAATAATAATTAATGCGTATAAGCTGAACATTTAGGCCAACCACACTTAACTAAGCCTATACTAATGGAGTAGAGATGAGTAAGGTATTACTTAAATGAAATGACCCGTATTTGCAAGGTAAGAGCCTGGGAAACCTTTTAAGAGAAGTCTCCCCCGTTGCTACGTATATATACACACATTTAAATCCCTTGGCACGCCTGGCCGAGATTTGATCTCCGACCTCCCCATCAACGAGAAAAAAGACTAGACATACTTAGTGCTTAATCCACGGGCCCCCATGGCGGGTGAAGAAATTATTATGTTATATTTAAAGTAAGTGCAAACACATTTACGTGGAGGGAGGGTGAAAAACCATTTTAGAAAAACCACCGTCAGTGTACTCTACCGAAATTTGAACCCTCCAATCGGTCTAGTCTAGTACAAGAGTAGCGCCTTAGACCATGCAGCCACCAAAGTGTGTGAGAAGTAACTCCAGCTGTAAATTAGTTTAGCGCTACAAATTAACACGCGCCTGCCTAGATGGAAAGAACAAATCCAATAAGACGTTTAAACGAACGTGTAACCTTGTTTTGTGTTTTTTTTTATCACCGCGTCTTACTACTTGTTCGGGTTAAACGCTTAAGTACTAATTAAGCTAATGGGTTAGGAATTGGGAATGTTGAATTTACAGGAATTGAGCCCGAATTTGCGTGGAGGGAGAGTGAAAAACCATTTAGGAACCCATACCCCCTAGTTCACCCGATAGAGATTCGAACCTTGATCTCCCCGTCCTCGGCAGTCTGGCTCAACACGAAACTAATCCGTTAGCCAACTACGCCACCAAGGCGGGCTGTAAACTTGTTGATGCACTGAGTTGGGTTATTCTCTAGAATTATGTGAAATTTGTCCATTGTTCAATTACAAATAAATATTGTTTCCTTTTAAACCATTTTGAAAAATTATATATTTAAAAATTATCGTAAGTGAACCTCAATTTCTTAGTCTAAGCACAAAACTTTGGGCACTGGCTGGATGAGACTACAAAAATCAAATCTTTACTTTAAACTCTCTTGAATGATTGTATCATCTACACCCTTCATAACTACTGGTCCAAGCCCAACCAACACTTCCGATCCACAGGTAGACGACAGCCTTAACAACCCGATGCAACACTCGCTCCAGCTAAACCCCTTCATTTACACCCCAGAACGATCATCCCGCGAGATAGAACACCAGGAACTTTGATCACTGGAATTACTACCGCCGGAAACTGGGCGATGAGGCACCCCCCTCCTACTCTTAATAAATTGGGGGAGGGGGGCTTTAAGTGGATCACCTGTTGCGTAGGCCGACATTCTCTCAGATTGGAGTGATTGGAACAAGAGCGTAGTATTTTCAACGGCCATCTGTTGCACGACTGGCAGACAGGCTTCGTTATTAGAAGTAAACACTGCTCGAACACTAGTTAGGGCAGGGCATAGGACGATCAAAAATATATACACAGGTAAAGTCGTAGGAGAGCTGTGTGCGCGGTGACTCAAAGATTACCTATACGAAGTATAGTAGCATGAGCTGGAGTATTGTAGCTACTTGCAACTACCAGACTTGGCAAGTACTAAGGGGTTGTTGTATGGAGATACATTTACCTGCAAAGGGTAAGTAACAAGGGGGAGTGTATGAAGTTTTAATCACCAACATAGACAAGTAACAAGAGGGAGAGCATAGAGCTACAATTACCTAGCTTGGTTAAATAGTAAGAGGATGTTGTAGGAAGTTATATTTACCTTCAGGGGCAAGTATTAAGGATGAGTGTATAGACTTACATTTACCTGCATGGGCAAGTATTAAGGAGGAGTGTATAGACTTACATTTACCTGCATGGGCAAGTATTAAAGGAGGAGTGTATAGACTTACATTTACCTGCATGGGCAAGTATCAGGTAATGTTGTACAGACTCACAATTAAATCCATGGTCAAGTATCAGGTAATGTTGTATAGACTCACAATTAAATCCATGGTCAAGTATCAGGTAATGTTGTATAGACTCACAATTAAATCCATGGTCAAGTATCAGGTAATGTTGTATAGACTCACAATTAAATCCATGGTCAAGTATCAGGTAATGTTGTATAGACTCGCTATTACATCCAATTACATTTATCAGGTAATGTTTAATAGACTCGCAATCGCATGCATGTTCAAGTATCAGATAATGTTGTACAGACTCCCAATTACATGAATGTGCACATATCAGGTAATGTTGCAGAGACTCGCAATTACATGCATGGTTTAAGTATCAGTTAATGTTGTATAGACTCGCCATTAAATTTATGGTTTAAGTATCAGGTAAGGTTGAATAAACTCGCAGCTAAATGCATGGTCAAATATAAGGTAATGTTGTATAGATTCGCAATTACCTGCATTAACTAGTATTATAGGGAACTGTATTAACTTGCAAATACCTGAAATGTCGTAATGAGAGTTTAATATTCATCAACACTTGTTACTAAAACTGGTTCTGCTCAATACTGTCTCTTCTGCTTCATTCTTTCTAGCCTCAAAATAATTCTAGTATACCAATTCTACTTATTTTAAGTTATTAATCCTATAGAAACCAACATTAGCGTCAACCAACTAAGGCATCAAGCATGTATAGTTTTGTGTATCGGATATAAGATCGGGGTTGGAATATATTCTAGTTGTATCGAGGGTGTTTTTTCCTAAATAGTTTCCGAATCTCCTTCCACGAAATATAGATAAACTTCCTCTAAAATATACCCTATTTAGCTCTAACCTATTATTGCCGTTATTATGTCGATAGCTCAAGTGGGTAGCTAGTTACAACATGGGATTAAATGAATCTTCTATAATTATATAAATAAAATTAAATGTGTTTCTGTCGTGGGCGTTGCGCGATACCTACCATGGGCAAAGGTATAAAATTTAAATATTAGTAGCCCCTTTTACTATAATTTTTTAAATTAATTAAAAACAGAAAAATACATTAATATTGACACCACGAGAAAGCTTCACTAATATATTTTATTCATTGTATAATGTAGCTTTCTGGTCATGGAATTTGGGTTGCCATGGAAACTAAAAAGAAGAGTTTGGTATCACAACAAACACTTCTGATCATGTCGCCATGATAATTATTATATTAATTTGTTAAATGCTGTGATTTATAACCTAAGCCCTTTATACCCTACACACTCTATACCCTTAACTCTTTATCTCTATACCACTTATACCCCTTTTACAAATTTTTAAATATTTTACCCTCAAATATTTCTCTGGGGTGAAGCCAGGTAATTGATATAAAATGGGGTAAAAAGAGCAAAAAGTCCAAAATCGGTAAAAAAAGATAAAAGTAAATATAATCAAAAGGACAATAAGACCAAGAGTAAGAAATAGCAAAAAAAGATCAAACTGTCAAAAAGAGTACAAATGAGCAAATATTATAAAAAGAGCAAAAGGGTAACAATGGTACAAAGGGCAAGAAGTAAATCATAAATGAATAAAAAAGGTGAAAGGCTAAAAGGGGTAAAATAAATAAAAAAGTGTGAAAAGATTAAAAAAGGTGAAAAGGGAAAAAGGGTAACAATGGTAAAAATAGTAAGAAGTAAATCCAATCAAAAAGCTCAATAAGGGCCAAAGGGCAAAAATTATAAAAAGGGCAAAAAGTAAACTACCCGTTCGGGTTATACGCTTAAGTACTAGTTACACTAAAGGGTTAGGAATTGGGAAGGTTGAATTTAGTGGAAGTGAACCCGAATTTGCGTGGAGGGAGAGTGGAAAACCATTTAGGAAAAACCACCCTCAGTTCACCCGACCTAGATTTGAACCTCGATCTCCCCGTCCTCGGCAGTCGAGCTCAACACGACTAGCGCGTTAGCCAACTACGCCACCGAGGCGGGTCATAAAAATTAAAAGTTAATAGAATTTAAAAGGATTGAAAGAAATAAAAAAGCATAAACTTTAAAAAGCCGTAAAAGAGGCAACAGCGGTAAAAAGAGAAACAAATGGTAACAGGTTAACGGGGTAAAATGTGTACACAGGGTGGAAATGGTAGAGTGTAAAAAGGGTAAAATAGTTATTTCTTTAGGTAAGGAGGGTAAAATGATTTAAAAAGTTGTACAAAGTGTGGAAAGTGTAACAAGGATAAAATGGGTAAAAATATCCTAAGATAATTTATTTTGGATTAAATTACAATCCTTTAACAACCAATAATCATCTATACTGTGACACTCGTCTTTCTTTTCTAATAAAACCAACAAGCAAAGGTTCAAAGTATTGCGTATAGAGAAGTAATAATTAATATTCATAATAAATGTCAACCTTTTGGATTATTTACAGATTATATTTTTATTTTAACATTGTGAACTAGTCAGACTAATTTCAAGTTTTTAAAGATTTGGTTAGAGCATTCCCTGTAGTTTATCTTATATATATTAAAAGTAGCAAATATAATTTATAGATGACCGTATGAAGTACGGGTACACCAGCTAGCCCAAAAATAAAATAAATTTGTATTATCTTGTAATTATAAAATATATAATTAATCGATAAATGGAGATAAAATTGATTTCTAGACTAATACTTTTGTGATTAGGATGGGGACTTGTTCAATATCTTTATGTTTTGGTAATCTTATTTTCCCTTTTTTTATGCTTATTCTATTGAGATATATAATAATCCTCTAAAACACACTGTTCCTATGCTAGCTGTTTATAAGAGCTATTTATAAATATACTTATACATTATTTCTATGTACTGCCCCTTGGAGATAATTGCGGGTAGCCCTGAAAACCAATGATTTGCTAACGTCCCCGTGAGGTAAATTGAAAGTTACCCTAAATCCTAATAACTGAAATCGTGATATTGTTCATAGAGCTATGATACACCATACACACCACACTTGTATTTTACTCGATAAGGTTACTGTGAGCTTCACTACGGACGCACTGATCTTATTTACCCGGGCCACTAGTAAATATCTTGTAACTCTTTACATTGACCCCGACTCACCTCCCCACACATAAGCCCTATATACACTAATAGAATGGTATAGGTAATTGTGAGTAACTTTATAATACTCTTCTGTTAATTGCATGTGCAGTTAATTGTGTGTAGCCTACACACAGCCTTACTACAATTTGTTCCACTCGCTTATGTAAGTAATTGTAAATTCATAAATCATCAAATTATAAATGCTCCCACAGGTAGGATGCAACTCCATGAGTGATTCCATGATTCTTACCCAGACAGGCAATTACAAGTCTACACAGCATCCCATTATTCTTAGCAATACAGGTAATTGCAAGTCCATACAACAACCCATGATTCTTTCCCATGTTGGTAGTTACAAGTACATACAGTATTGCCTGAGACTTGCCCATATTGGTAATTGCAAGTCCATACAACATCCCATGATTCTTGCCCATGTTGGTAATTGCAAAGTCCACACAACATCCCATGATTCTTTCCCATTCAGTTAAATCTAGTTCCATAAAACATCCCTATTTCTCTTATGCTTCACTGTTATGACCTGTCCCTTCTGGCCTTGCGTCTCAATGATTGACCTAGCTAGGACAATTGTCCACATCTTTTGTTCCTCCAATATGTGCGCCTCTCCTTCGCTACATTTCTCTGTTCCGTCCTGCCCTGTGTTTCATCGTGCGTTTAAGTAGATGATAGTATTCTGGAAAAGGTCTAAAGGGGGAAAATAAATATAGTCCGAGTTTACTATTGAGTTGAACCTTGGTAACCAAAGCCAGAACTAGTAATGTAAACCATGTACCACTAAGAACTATCTACTGGTTGAAATATATTTCAATTTTGTTGGTGAAACGGGCGTTATTAAATTGAACATTAGTTGGGTAGCTCATTTTTAGAAACTTAAACATAAACTTCTTATAAAATACTATTAAACCACATTGGTGGGTCCTATAGATAAATGAATCTAGTCTTGCCTTATTTTATACTGATGGGGGATGTTTGGGTTCAAATACCAGTCGGGCACACTTATGGGCGTTACGTGAATAATCTTACAACATATCTCCACAATAATGTGGATGTAAACTTCCTTTAAATTCTACCTTCCTAATCCCTATCATAATAGAGTAAATATTCGAGTAGACAGGACGGGTAGTGAAACAAAAAGCACCAAATAAAGCACTTTGAGTATTATAAGTCGGGCTTGAACAATTGTAATTGGAAATATTTAGGTAAAAGTAAAATAATAAAAGTACAAAAATATTCACTTCGTAAAAGGATTGAAAACAAAGTTTAGAAAACCCTTATAGCATGTGTAATTGTTTGGAGTATTTAACGTTAACTTTCCTAACATAATACGTTTGTCAGCATACGACTTAAGAAATAAGTTAATTCTATAACAGACCCAACACCCAGTTCTGCGACCATTATTTCATCGTTGTCAAAGAAGAGGCACCAATTTTTTTTTAAATACATATTTTTTTTTGGCAATGCCAAAAATCGACCCTGGACCTTTAGGTTCAGTAAATAGACGAACTACGGAGTGTTGTAAAGTGTCAGACAGCTCCCTTATTAACTCGGTTTGGCTACAAACCTCACCCTCCCGAGTGCTGGTGGTGACGTATGAAGCAAGTGTTGGATGGAAGAGCAGGTGGTCCACCTGTCATGCCCGCCATGAGGGCAACGTGGCCCTCGCCAGCAGGCGCCATCATGAGTCAGGTGCAAGTCAAGGTCACCGCTGACCGGCTCGTCCACTCTCTGAGGCTATTAGCGCTTGGGACTACACTTAGATTTATACCTCGTGTCTACTTGCAGTGGCAATATACTAAATACTGACCCTGCTGGGACTTGAACCAGAGGGTCTAAGAGTTGGGGACTAACATCTCGCTTTCTCTTGCAGTGTGTGGAAACTAAATATCAACCTTTCTGGGATTTGAACCAGAGGGTCTAAGAGTTGGGGACTCGTACCTCACCTTCTCTCGCAGTGGGTGGAGACCAAATACCGGCCTGGCTGGGATTTGAACAAGAGGGTCTAAGAGTTGGGGACTCGTACCTCACCTTCTCTCGCAGTGGGTGGAGACTAAATACCGACTTGGCCGGGACTCGAACCAGAGAATCTAAGAGTTGGGGTAAAAACATATTAGTTTAGTTGTGCTGGGTTTAATTAATATTTAGAGACAATAAAGCACTATGCTGCATCCAAGGTTTAAGAAGGCCATGCCCAGAAAATGTTGTCAGTTAAACTGTTATGTAATGCCACCTTTAAAAAGTACGTATATGAGCCAATATGGAAGGTGATCTTTGACGGTTATATACACAACCAGCTCAGTTTCTCAAAATACAAACCTGTCAATCCTTAAATTGAATAAATCCAGAATAATCTTCCGATAACAGTTTTTTAAATATACAAAGGCCTATAGATAAAAAATAGTTGTAAAAATGGTTCTAAAGACTTCCGTCCAGCTTTAAAATATGTCATTTTGCTAACATATTTCTGGCTTAATTGATATGTTGGAGCTTAAGGTGCAATTAAACAAACAATGATAAGAATAATGCATGAAACTGGGCTTCATAAAAACGTGATCTAATGACAAAAGGTAAAAAATCTATTTTTATAGTAGTGGCTTGTTTTGTTGCTATTTGCCATGACAGGTTGGTCATTCAAACAGTAATTATTGAACGATTTTTAGGACCTGGGATTGGTTTAATTAAGTACCGAATAAATTAAGGGAACTTTTTTGTGATGTGTATGGGATGATATAGATAAAGTAATGTGAGGGTTGCTTAGGGTTGTCTGAAATAACAAAGCAGGCCAAAATGTATTTAGTTTGAGTAATCACAGTATAAAATAAAATGTTAAGTTCAAAATAATAATCTAATCATATAATAAAGCTATAGATCTATCTATATTCGATTGTCTGGCTATCTATTTGTTTGTTTGTTGCCAGTAAACTCAAAAAGTACTCATCGAATCGGGACGGGACTTTATTCTGTTATATTCCTTATTTTTCAGGAAACAGGACAAGCTCTGTACAATCACGCTATCTTTTCAGGGAGCGAAGTGTCGATAAATCCAGGCGTAAGCAGTTAAGGGGCGGCAGAAGGGAGAGCAGGTAGTTTTACAGTTTTTATAGAATATACATTTTTTGGCAAAAATAAATCAAATATTTCTCCAGTAGCAGTGAACGTGATGGATTCAGCTTCGAGGATACCCTAACAGTAAATGGAATGGATGTGATTGAGGTTATGGATGATCATATACATGTTAATAGGTCTGCGAACATTTTTAGAGATGCCTTAACCAAATATTTTGTTAGTGACATTGGACAAGTACCATGGCAAAACGAAAAAATTTGAAATCTTGGTAATCATTTTAATAATTGTAACCATTGTAATAACTGAACCACTTTGTAATAGCTGTCATAATTAAAACAATTATAAACAGTTTTATAAAATAAACAGGCCTACTTTCATTTTATTTTCTACTTACCAATTACTTTTCTTTCCGTTTCAGTTTTCCCCTTGAAATCTTCGGTTACTGCTTCGGAGTTCAACCACTCTTCATTTTTTTAATTACGGTCTTTATACTCGGTTCTAGTTACATCCCACAAAACAGGACGCTTTTCAATCTCCGATATCAAATGTTCTATATCCATTATAATAATCTACTTCAAAAATATTGCCTCTCAAAATGACCTCAACGGACGTCAAATTGACGGTCGTGTGTCTGGATCAGTACTGTTACATAATATGCTACAACGTCCTGTGTCACTGTTCAGCGTACGTTGTAGCATGTCTCGTCCGTCAAGAGCGTTGTACGGACGTTAAATTGAACGGACGTTATTCGTGTGACTGGCTGCATTTAATTCAATACCATACAACAACGGACGTTTCAACGGACGTTGTGACGGATGTTATTGTTGACTGGTGTTATTATCTTGGTCACATAGAACGTTAGTATAGCTGAAAAACCAATAGAAAAGAAAAATGGATGACGTTGAAGCCCTGGTTATCGTTTATGCTGCATTCAGAATGCGGAAAAAAAACCCGAAGACAAAGAAAATAGTGGGTGAATCCCATAAACAGTGAAAGACTATTACAAGGTGAATTTTATACACTATATGGCCGTTTTCAACAGAAGGCAAATCTTCCACATTGCCTAAAGGCTATCGAACCTGGAGGAAATGCATCCTTATATTTTAATTACAAATATTATTTCTCTATGGTTCTACTGGCCGTTGTATATTCTAACTACCGCTTCGCATACGTTTACATTGGATCTTTTGGAAAAGAGTCGGACTACACTATCTTTAGAATTTCATCCTTATGGTAGGGATTTCAGAACAAATCTATTGATATCCCAAAACTAAGTGTGATACCAGGAGTTTCTAGAGCCTTGCCTTATACATTAATAGATGACGAAGCTTTTGGGCTGTCATCGAGCATGCTTACTTAAACCTTATTCAGGTAAATATCTACAAAGGAAGAAACGGATATTTAACTACAGACTGTCACAAGCTAGGAGATATTTGGAGAGCTCTTTTGGAATCTAAACCGATAAGTGGCCAATATTCCATAGACCTATTGACGTGGGTGTAGAATTTGTCGTGGATATTGTGAAATGCTTTTGTGTGTTTGAAAATTATTTTGTACGTGAACGTGATGGATACAACTTCAAGAATACCCTAACAGTACATGGAATGGATGTAATTGAGGTTATGGATGATCATCTACATGTTAATAGGTCTGCAAACATTTTTAGAGATGCCTTAACCAAATATTTTGTTAGTGATATTGGACAAGTACTATGGAAAAACGAAAAAATTTGAAATATTTGTAATCATTTTAATAATTAAAACCTTTTGTAGCCATTGTAATAACTGAAACACTTTGTAATCATTGTCATAATTAAAACAATTGTAAATAGTTTTATAAAAACATGGGCCTACTTTCATATTTTTTTTTCTGACCAATTACTTTTCCTTCCGTGTCTGTTTTCCCCTTGAAATCTTCGGTTACTGCTTCGGAGTTCAATCACTCTTCCTTTTTTTAATTACGGTCTTTATACTCGCTGATAGCTACATCCCACAAAATAGGATGCTTTTCATTCTCCGATATCAAATGTTCTATATCCATTATAATAATCTACTTCAAAAATATTACCGCTCAAAATGGTCTCAACGGACGTCAAATTGACGATCGTGTGTCTGGATCAGAACTGTCACATAATATGCTACAACGTCCTGTGTCACTGTTCAACGTGCGTTGTAGCGTGTCCCGTCCGTCAAGAGCGTTGTACGGACGTTGTTCGTGTGACTGGCTGCATTTTATTCAATACCATACAACAACGGACGTTTCCATCGGACGTTACAACGTCCGTTGATACAACGCTCGTGTGTTCCCGGCTTAAGGTGTGGCAGAAGGGAGAGCAGGTAGTTTTACAGTTTTTATAGAATATACATTTTTTGGCAAAAATAAACCAAATATTTCTCCAGTAGCAACATAGAGTTTAGTTTTCTGCACATTCTAGTATCAACAGATCTTGAATATCTCTCAAGGGTGTCCTAGGAATTTTGTCAAAACTTTTTAAATAAAGAGAAAAAGTTTTGACAAAATTCCACGACAACCTTGACGTATATTCAAGATCTGTTGATACTAGAATGTGCAGAAAACTAAACTCTATGTTGCTATTGGAGAAATATTTTATCTATTTTAGCCAAAGAAATGTAATGCTATAAAAACGTAAAATTACTCGCGCTCCCTTCGGCCGCACCTTAAACTACAGGGTGGTTGCTTGACGCTGGTACAAAGAATGGCACTTGATTTGGCCAGTTGAAGGAGGGAGGGGAGGGTATTCGTGGTTTTTTTTCGGAAATCTCAGTCAGCACATAAAGCACTGGTCTCGAGTAGGTTTGATTATTTTCTAGCTGAATGCACTTACGCTACCAATAATAATCTTGCTTACTGTTTGATACTAGGCCATAATCAAAATTTTGTTTGGTATTTTAGAGCGTTAATTGGCGAGCGCATCTTTCAATTAACTTCATATTAGTTTTTTGGATATCATTTTAAACCTATTTACTTTGGTGTTCATTGTTTAACTATATTTGAGTTTTAGCTTTAGCTACTTTTTATATTTTCTATAGTTTTGCGTGTAGATTAAGTGTGTGTATGTATATAAATTTATTTTTGTTTCCTGGTTAGTAAATTTAAGCTAATTATTTTGGTGTTTATTGCAACAATGCCTCCGCCTAAGAGAGCTAATCACAATACAAGAAATGGCAAAAAATTAGACAATTTCTTTTGCTGTTCATTGCAACAATGCCTTCACGTGAGCGAGCAAATTTTTATGCAAGCACTGAAACAAATTAAACAATATAATTTGGTTTCTTAATAAAGGTAATCTCTAATGTGTGGCGTCGTCGACATATAAAATATTCCCTTTCCTCGGACGTGTCTTAAATTGTGTTTTTGGTAGTTTTGATGATTCGTTGGAAAATAAGTTAGTTTAAACGAACTAAATGCGACGGAATCCACGTACATCCACGTGAATCCACGTTCATTATAAAATAAAATTAATATAAGTGTAATTGGTAGTTAATCTTATAATTTTTAAACAAATAAACCTAAAAAGTTGAGACTTGGATGAACTTATGAGAAGCTGAAGGTGTTTGCCATGGTCATATTTTTTAATTTAAGACATTTATGATTCTGGCACATTAAACCACGTGATCACTAAAGGCTCACGTCAATTAGCCTAAAATCATTTGGCCTAAGCCTTAGGCCAAATAACATTAGGCCAACCTAATTTATCCAAAGTTAATTTTTAGGCTAAGCGAGTTTAGGCCGAATTTATTTAGACCAACTGACTTTAGGTGAACCTAGCAACCTCTAATTTTTTACTCAAAATTTATTTTAGGCCAAATTACTTTATGCTAAATCAAAATGGCTTTAGGCTCAATGATTTTAAGCCAACTGAATTTTACTAAGCTAAATGTGCTTAGAACATTTAGACCAACTGACTTTCTATTTAGTTAAATTTTAGGCCAATAGACTTTAGGCTTAATGACTTTTTATGAAATTATTTTTAGGTAATTTATTTAAAGTATACTTATGTGCTATTTTGAAACATTCGGTATAATTTGTTGTGATGTTACTAGAGGGCGACAATTTTCATATTTAATTAAATAGTACTTATAACAATTTTTAAATTACTGTAGTCTTCTTTAAAGCTACTACAGGAAAAGGTCTTCTTATTTACGATAGTCATACATTGAAGCCATAAAGCGCTAGGATTGTCACTTAACAACTCAGTAGTAACCAAACAAATCCACATTAGTGGGCACGTAGGTAAAGGCATCAGTCTCTTCTCATATTGTGTTCCGATGAAGGGGGGTCAGCGTTTTGAAACCCATATGGATATGATTAACTGGTTTATTTAAATGGTTTTCCATCTTTTCTCCACCCAAATGTGTGTACATTTTATCTAAGCTCTAACTTTCTCACCCTTATCTCAATTATTAAAATATGTGGATATCCCAGATGAGTAATAAGACGTGGAGCAGAAAAACCAAAAGCAATTGCTTTGTTTTTTCCTTTCCCGTTTTAATAGAATGTTCCACTCACTTAAAAGTTTAATTGCCTGAAAAACGGAGTAACCTCCTAATGGTGATTGGAGAAACTACAAGACGGTCATGTCATATCTCCAACAATTACTAACTGTTCCTCGTTTTCCTCAAGACTGTTCCAAGTCAAAACAATCTCGTGGCTGCGCTACATAAAGAATCAAATTAAACCTGACTTTAAATGGACATTCGAGATGGATTTAATAAAAAAAAGAAGATAAAATTAGGCGAGACCTGGACTAAAATGTCTAGAAACGGGAAGTGAGAAAAGTTCATTGCTGAAGCGATAATTGAGTATTTGAACTCATTCAAACGTTGGGGTCAGGGGGGGAGGTGTTGCTCATTTAACCAAAAACTAATTAAAGAACAAGTTTTTTTTTTACATGACTTCTTGTGAGTTCGTTCGTCTTAGGATTGATTGTTTTGGACCGGGTTCAATTGGTTTTTCTTTTACTTAAAATAGGTTATGCACACTTCCCCATGTATAGGGTCATTCGCATGAGGAACATTCAATTTACGACAAAAAAAATATCATCTAGTATACGGTCCAATTTTCATAGGAAGAGCCTTATCTGACAGCTGGAAAAGCTCAATTTTCACGTATTCATACATCAATTAATAATATCTGCAGATGTCACTTTTGATAGATATAGTATTAATACCTTTAATAAATACTTATAGATTGTAAAATGTGATCAATTCTGGCCGCAAAAATATATATATTTTTAATTTCTCCAAAACCTTTCCTATGAAAATGGGATTGTAGCAGTGGAAGCAGAATGGTCTGATGTCTCATGAAATTGTGCAATATTTTAGTAATTAATTCGATGAAGGAACCTACATTTGAATAATGATGGCAACTATTACAAAATCGCGAGTGACATAGCTACTGCTGGGAATTTTTAAGTTCATTGTTTTAATGTTACCAACAAACATAAAGTTCCTTACAGAAAATGGTTTTTGTATATAGGGTACACTAAATTTTCATAGGAAGAGTCTTTTAGAAAACACTAACATATTTATTTGTAGCAATTATTGATAGCATTATAATATATATTATCATGATAGAGTTAATGTTATTTATATTTATTGATATATCTATCAAAAGTTATGGCTGGAGATCATGTGACCTGAGGTATAAATACATGGAAGTAAATATAGTAGCTCTTCTAGCGTTTTTCCAAAATAGATATATTGTTCTACTTATATCTGAAAGACAAAGACATAACTGTTCAATTTTTTAACGTAAGACAATTTGTATCTCTTCTACGCATGCTTCTGTACTTAAACATCGCTGAAAGCTAGGACCTGTGTTGATACACAACTACCAGTATTAAATGATAGTAAGGAGTCCTCCTTAAGTTATGTAAGGGTTTTGGGGTAGGGGGGTTTGCAGTGTTTTATTACATTTTCTTACGAGAGAAGATGGGGCGGATGTCAGGATCGATATTGCATAAGTTTTTTATCAATGTTATGGTGAGACAAAATCTAAAAATTAATATAAACACAATAACATTTCACTTATTTTTCATTAACTCTTAATGTGTTAAACCTATTTTTACTGCGATTAAAGTAATATGAAATTTCGTACCACTCATTTGGTTACTAATCCTTATATCTAAAAATAGCTAACCATACGATTAAAATAATATAATTTACAAAATAATAAAAAATATATATAAAAGGGGGAAGGGGTCTACTGAAAATCTTACGATCTTTTACGTGGTGAACAGACCCCAACCCAAAGAGACCACCATCACAACCCATTTCTTTTAATCCCTCGTTCAGGTAGTTCAGAGTCTTTCCTCCAGAGAGCAGAGCAACCGTTAAAAAAAATAATGGTTTTAAAATCATATTTATTCCGTATTTTCTGTTGTGACTATGACATTTTTTTTATGGAAATGTCTTAGTTAGATAATTTTGTATGTATATGGCTTTTAGATTTTTATTGTTTATCTCTGAATCACGATTTACTTTGAACGAATCCATTAAGAATTTATGACCTTTTCAAACACGCAATAGAATAATTTAAAATATAGGTACGTCGCCATATTCTTAAGCTCTTCAAAAATGCAAAATAATATATTATACCATTTTTTATTGTTCCGTAAACATGATTTCCCTAAGAGTCTGTACGGTGTACTTCGCCACATTTTAGAGCAATGGCGGTACAGGACCAATATCCTCTTAAGCTCTTTGAAATCTTTGTAATATTTAAATATTTAAACTTTTGATCCTAATTTTGTTTGATCTTAATTCACTGTGGTGAATTAGAAGCTTGTATATCATAAAAAAATTATTTAAATAATAGTAATAATTTTGTTTTTTTCATTGGTCTCTTCTAGACAAGCTTATATAATATAATTATATACCCTATAATTTTTGTAGCGTACTGCGCATGAAATAAGTTGACATGATTTATTTGTTTTCCAACACACTTCAGTTAAATATGTAAGGCCATGCAACTTGTTGTTTTAACACTGTTTGTTATTTTGAATAAATAATTCAAATATTTCTCTAATTTGCAAATGTTTCACCTTTTTTATAATTATTTCATTTAGTCCCGCCCTCTTCCTTTTTAGTCTATTGTGGCCGTAACTAAATAGAGTGAGAGTGGGGTGGTACAGTAAAAGATTTTCAAAGTACTTATTAGTCTCACACGAAACACATTTATAGCTGAACACGTAGATTACATTTCAAATGATTAGAGAAGTCAATTATGTAACATTTCTAAACATTTTGAAGCATTCTCCATAGCTATGGATGAAAGCACAGATTCCAATAATGTCGCGCAACGTGCAGTATTTATCCGAGTTGTGACTCAAATTTTGTTACTACTGAAGAACTTATAGAATTAATTCCCATGCATGGAACCATTACTGGTGGAGACATTTTTTGTGAAGTAGAAAGACTGTTGCTAAAATATGAATTGCCACTGGATAAACTTTTGTATTTAGTGGCCGATATAATATTAGGTTGTAAAAGAGTTGTTGTAGGCAAACTGAATGCCACAGTTGGTCGTACGAGTCCTAATTCTCAATGTATTATTCATCAGGAAGTTTTGTGTTGCAAACTTTAAAAGGAAATAATGTTTTAAAACGCGTTGTAACCAATTTTATTCGAATCCATTGTTTGAATCATTGACAATTTGCTTTGTAATGATAATATTTTGGACCCCTCTAAAATATTAAAAAATTAATGGATAAAGTGTAATTTTCTTTAAAGTGCTATATGTAAAATATCCTTTTAATACTTCATCCATGGAAAATCACGCGTTTTCAGAAATAATGTGTAATTTTCTTTAAAGTGCTATATGTAAAATATCCTTTTAGTACTTCATCCATGGAAAATCACGCGCTTTCAGAAATAAAGTGTAATTTTCTTTAAAGTGCTATATGTAAAATATCATTTTAGTACTTCATCCTTGGAAAATCACGCGTTTTCAGAACTAATGTCAATTTTAACATTTTTTAAATTAAAAGATCATCTCCGTAGTATCTAAAAGATCTTATGACGCTGGCTCTCTATACACAATAGGAAGCCATCCTTCACAACATCGTGTCGCTAGGAGTATTTCTATTAGTCAGTTATGACACTGGTGACAAAGGGTCCAAGAGGCAAGGGGCAGGTCATATATAAGCCGCTTGTGCGTATTAATACACACATTGCCACTAACATAAATCCATAGATTACACAGAAAATGTTAGCTTTTAAAACTACAGAAAAATAATCTGTTGTTCAACGAAAATTGTATTTCATATAATATCTTCTAACCGAAGGTATAATCATCTTAATAAATCATGTGCAACATCATAGTCTTGTTTACTTAATATCGTTATTGATAGTGTTCAATCACAGGGCATTATCACGATTGAAATCTGTACCGCTTTAATTAGTGCTCGATCACGGGCCAAATATCAGTTAATTAAACGGTAACAATTTTAATTAGCGCTTGATCACGCGGCTATAAATAACAATACTAAACCGTATCAATTTAATTGGTGCTAATCGCGGGACAAATAATCCGTAGCACTATAGCTTCCCTACTTTCCGACTTGGACTGTGATGGTGAAGATTTACTGTACTAAACAGGAATTCGTTGGATATCTTGTCACAAGTTGTTGAAAAGTTTCTTTGATTTGATAAACAAAATTATTTTGTTCTAAATGAAGGCACAAGATGTTTCCGACATTAAAATTACAAAATGGATTCTAGATCCAGCATTTATGGTCGATATAACAAAATATTTAATTGAATTAAACTTAAATATTCAAGGAAAAAATAAACTTATAACATCCATATGATATTTTAAAAGCTTTTCAAACAAAACCTCGGCTGTGGCAGTGCCAACTTAACAGCGGTAATCTGGCGCATTTTAAAACATTTTAATCCCGATTCAAGCAAAATGAATCACGACTATTTATTAGTGACTATTCACAAAATATTGAAAACTTGATTTATGAACTCAAGAAAAGATTCCAGGATTTTAAAAACTATGAGCTTAAATGTGCGATGTTCCTGAGACTATTTACCTTTGATGTGGAAACGGCAGATGAAGATTTTCAAATGGAATTAATTGAAATAGAATGCGACTCAATACGCAACAAAAGTTTTTGTTATTCTATCCTCTCTAGGGATAGATTTCCCAAAATGATTGAATTTTCGCTGCAAATCTGTGCAATGCTTGGCAGCTCATGTGTGTGTGAACAGTTGTTTTCACTTGTGAAAAGGAACAAAACACTGTAGAGATCACGGCTTACAGATACTCGGTCATCAATTATGAAAGTGACTTCAGCACAAAATTTAAAGTAGGCCCTACAACATTAACACCATTGCTGCAAATAAAAGTTTTCATATTTATGGGGAAAAAATAAAGGGTGAGCACTAATATTTTATATAAACGAAAATAAAAATAAGTTTTCATAAAAATAAGGTACTAAAATGAGTTTTATTTATTTATTATCGTGCCATTTTAATTTAATTTTTAATGTGGCCCTCTCAGTGTTTTTTAGTTTTCAATGTGGCCCTTAATATTAAACGAGTTTGACACGCCTGATATTATATTATATATATATTATATATATATATAAAATATAATATCATATAATATATATATCTTCTTTACTGGGTAGCTATTGGAAGATTTAATGAAATAGAATAAAAATACTACTTCTCGATCATTTCTGCTTTTAAACAATTGTGAATACTAACAAATTTAAAAGATGTATGTACTGTACATTATTATCAAAAAGTTTCTCCGTGTCAATCTTTGGTATAATAATACATCACGAAGAACAACAATACTAAATTTATTACAAGACGCAACTAATGAAGGAAATACTGTTTTATCTTACGTGCATACTTGGAAGTGTTTTGGATATTTTAAAGCATGTGATGGTGTTAAAATCAATGGTTCTCAAACTGGGGTACGCATGCAGCTCTCCAGGGAAAATGGGCAAATTAACAAAAGAGCTAAACATGACGGGGTGCTGAAATCAATATGGCAGAGGGAAGTTTTCTCCTTTGATTACTTGACATTTGTAATTTGAGCTGTCATTTGGGGGAATTCTATCGTGGGGGTACATTAGACTCTTAGTCATGACAAAGGGGTACAATAGAAAAACAGTTTGAAAACCACTATTTGGATTTAAGTGCCATTATAAATGTTGTCTTTTGTTGGTTTGCCCATTAGATAATACCTTACAACCATCTCTTTTCAGAATCACTATTTTGTCTGTAAGAGGAGTGGCAGTTCCTTACTTAAGGAACTACTGCCAAATAACACAAATATAGGTGTACTAAATTTCTTTTATCCTTCAACTAGCTATTCATAAATGACAACATCTGGAGGGGAAAAAATACATTTATAATAAAAAATAATAATTATTATAGTCAGTAAAACTACCAAGCTTCATAACATGACACTATTATTGGTCTGATTCCTGTTTACTTCTACTAGTTCAGGTACAAAGATAGCATTCGGTCAACATGAAATGTCTACGTTTATTCTTCGTACATAAATGATAGAAAAAATCGTTCGGTGTAATCCACAATTTATTTTCTCCGTTATATCCCACAAATACAACATAATATCAAGTGGCATGGCAATAACAGACTTCAAATATTTATGTTGGGAATTCTTTGGTACATATGATTTGTAAGCCTATCAAATAGAACAAACAAAATCTTTTTGTGGGGAAAATCCAGATCAAATTAAGAACAAAAATTTGCAAAATAGTTCAAGTAAGGGAACTACCGTGAAGTTGACCCCTTATGAATAAACAAATCATACCAAACTGAAAATTGAAAAATGACACCCGGACATGGGAATCGAACCCGTGTCCAGGCCGTGTCCAGGACCCCTAATTTTGAAACTTGCGAAAATATTCGCTTGCGAGCTAGCTCACAGCTCATGAACTCGCAAATCGCAGGCTGTACTAAAACAGAGCTAATTTTGAAAGGTTTCTACTGTCGTGCGAGCCAGTGTAGGGTTGTTTCGCTTGACACTTGATTTTCAATCCGACATCACTGTAAAACCATGACATGTGCCAAAGGATTGAGGCAATGAGATGCCACAACACGCCATTATACAAGATACGCAACTGAAAGTAAACACTATTATTGTATTGAGTGCATAATATAAAACGATTTGTTTAGTTTTATTAGGAAACCATCTCCCATTTGTATACATCTAAGCTTGTCTCAAAAATTTTCAAGTTTTATGACCATATGTAAAACCTTTCTCTTAATCAACGTCCACTTTAGCACACTTGGTAGCGTGCTTGACCAAAAATCCGATATCTAATAGTTCGATCCCACCCCGATTGCACTATTTTAATTTTTTGTCTGAATTTAAATCACTTTTTAGTAATTAGAATTCAGTTATATATAATTTTATTTTCGCAACTATTTTTAAATCATAAATATGCCCTAAAGGTTTTTACTATGTGGATAATAATTAGCTTGCTTAGCCTTATTTTTAAATGTGTAGATGTTTATGTCATAAACCCATTAATTTAATTTTAAATAATCACCTACATACACAATTTCAAAATTAATGTATATCTTAGACTCTGATTTGGGCCTACCGTTTTTAATTTACTACCTTTTTAAATTATTTTTAAGGACCATTATGTTAGTCTACGTAAGCTCAAATACCTTGTATACTTCTATAAAAATATTAAAAACAAATTATATGCATACTAATACGATCATTTAAAATTAAAGTTTAAATTCTGATAAATTAAAAAAAAAGTTATAGACGACAGGATTTGAACACGCAAATTATAGAAAAAGAGACAGTCCCTTTACTGACTCAGCCAAATAGACAGATAATAGTTGAAAAATTTAATATATCTAATTGTGTTTTCACCCAAACAAATATTTTTATTGAAGAATTGCATAAAGTGTAAAAAGCAATCATATATTTTTCTTCTGTAAACCTATTTTGTACAGTGGTAGGTTTATTTCAATAAAATCACTCTCAGAAAGATGCAACTGAAGAGGGGGATGGCATCCATTTTGTTATTTTATTGCCTACTCGACAGACAAGGCCTGTCTCGCACGGTGTGAGGCTGGCGAGTAGAATCCACTCGCTAGTCGATCGTGTGACGTCAGTTTTCGCAGAGCAGACGTTTCAAAATTAGGGATTTGCGAGATTGTGTGTGAGATGAGAGAAATACGCTAGCGAATCCCTACTCGCACGTTTCAAAATTAGGGGCCCAGGTGTCATTTTTCAATTTTCAGAATATAATATCTAGATGGTGAATTCCTCTCTAAAATTAATAATAGCTTCGGATATTTATTCTTAAATCATACCAAGCTCAATTCACGCATGGATTTACAAACGTGGGGGCGGCAAATTCATCAAGTGCTGGAACTTTAATATTAACCTATCTCCTGGTTCCAGAGCCCCTAATTTTGAAACGTGTGATTAGCGATTCACTAGCGTATCTCTCTCATCTCACACACAATCTCGCAAACCCCTAATTCTGAAACGTCTGCTCTGCGAAAACTGACGTCACACGATCGACTAGCGAGTGGATTCTACTCGCCAGCCTCACACCATGCGAGACAGGCCTTGTCTATCGAGTAGAGCATAAAATAACAAAATAGATGCCATCCCCTTCTTCGGTTGCATCTTTCTGAGAGTGATTTTGTTGAAATAAACCTACCACTGTACAAAATAGGTTTACAGAAGAAAAAAATATGATTGCCTTTTACACTTTAAATATTTGTTCGGGTGAAAATATAATTATATATTTTAATTTTTATAAATGTATCAATAATCAATTTGCTTGAGTCTGTAGAGTGACATTCTCATAATCTATAGTTCGCGTGTTAAAATCCTATCATCTTCATTGGTTTCTAATTTATCAGACTTTAAACTTTAATTTAAAATTATTGTATTAGTAAGCATATGATTTGTTTGAAATATTTGTTTATATAAGTATACAAGGTATTTGAGCCTACGTAAAAATAACTTAGCAAGATAGTAAATTAAAAACGGTACATTAATTTTGAAATTTTGTGTGGGTATTATGACATAAAAATGTACACATTTAAAAATAAGGCTAAGCAAGCTAATTATTATTCGCATAGTAAAAACCTTTAGTGTATATTTATATTTTAAAATATTTGCGAAAATAAAATAATATATCAATGAATTATAATTATAAACAAGTGATTTAAATTCAGACAAAAAACTAAAATAGCATGCTCGGGGTGGGATCGATCTCATCAACAACTACGTTTCAGACATGCATTCTACCAGTTGAGTCAAGGTGAATATTGAATAGATGAACGGTTTAACTTCTACTCATATAGCCTGAGAAATTTTTGAAACAACAAGCTTAGATGCATACAATTGGAAGATGGGTTCCTAATAAAACGAAACAAATCGTTTTACATGATACATTCATCACAATAATAGTGTTTACTTTCAGTTACGTATCTTGGATAATGGCATCTCATCCCCTGAACCCTTTGGTATGTCATGGTTTTACAGTGTTGTCGGATTGAAAACTCAGTCGCAAGTGAAACAATACCACACCGACTCGCACGACAGTAGAAACCTTTCAAAATTATCTCTGTTTTGATACAGCCTGCGATTTGCGAGTTTGATCGCTAGCGTGTATTTTCGCAAGTTTCAAAATTAGGGGTATTATAATCGAATATTGGTTTCTTGGCCCACTGACTCATGGCCATTCATGCTAATCTCTCGGCCAAAACGTACTTCAGAATTATAAGCTATTTTTATTACACTAATAATTTGTATATTAAATAAATGATACGATAAAATCGAACACATTCTATAATATAGTGTATTTTAGGTTGAAACAAAATTTTCAAAAATAGAGTCTCGGTAAAATACCCTTAAGTAAAGTTTCCTCAGAAAAACAAACATATCCTCTTGCTAATAAAAATTAGCACACTTCCTAACCAGTCCAGTGATATAGTGGTCAGTACTCTTGGCTACCAACTTATGGCTCCTGGGATCGATTCCTGGCTGGCACCATGGGTACAAGGGTACATGGGATACAAGGTATCCTTACGGTCACCGGAGTTTGGCTAGTTATGCTTAATTCAGGTTTAAGAGTCTCCACGGGTTTCACATCATACTCACTATCACCACCATAATCACTATCTCCCTCGTACTCACTATCTCCCTCATACTCCCTATCACCATCATATTCACTATCACCATCATACTCACTATCTCCCTCGTACTCACTATCACCACCATAATTACTATCTCCCTCGTACTCACTATCTGCCTCATACTCCCTATCACCATCATACTCACTATCTCCCTCATACTCACTATCACCATCATACTCACTATCACCCTCATACTCACTATCACCATCACCTCATCTCATCAGGACATGTAAAGATCCTCCACGGAAAGGATGTACTATTAGTACATTCGGACATCCAATGGACAACGGTACATTAGTACCGGCTGATATTTCCACAAACTGGGCTACGAGTGATGTAGTCCAGATATGCATATATATAAAACACTTAATACATACATTTTAAACAAAATTGTTCAAATATTTTTTACAAATTTTAAATTTTCAAAAATCAATCATCAACCGACTGTCATCGGGTTATTTTTTATTTGTATAAATAAAATCATATATTTATTTATTGGGAAAAACAATTTCCAGATATCCATTTTGAACTAAATCTTCCCCATACTCAAAAAACTTAATATTGTCTAAAATTGCTCATAAGTAAACTATCCTTAGATCAATTTATTTTGAAAAATAAACAAAGATTATTATTTATTATGTAAAATAAACCCCAGATACTAGGTAACTAAAAAAAGTGGGAGCTATTCTCAAATTTAAAAAAAATCAGTCATCATTAAATTATTATGTCATTTAAGAAAAAAAGAAAAAAATATCTATGCATTGTAAGAAACTTATGAGATAACCAATTTTAATTAAATTGTTAAGACATTTCTTAAATACTTTAAGTCGTGTGCTGATATAATCAGCTGGTTCAGAAAGTGCATATTAATTATCTCAAGTAAATAAAAAAAATTATATTTAAAGTTTAAAAAATAAATAGTCATCAGCAAGTTAACCCCAAACGATTTTTTTTCCTGAAAAGTCCATGTACAATTTTATGTTTAGTGTCAAACACTCACAAGATATCCATTTAAAACATAATCGCTAGAGACACTCCGGAAAAATTTGGAATTAAAAAAAATTACTCATCACTGGATAATTTATATATTTTGGCTCAAGACCTTAAATAGCCAGCCATAAAACATCTAAATATAAGGTTTCGACAAAATCTATTAAACCATTTCAGATCTGTCATCAGGGACATACAGACAGGCAGATTTACATACAGACAGACAGGCAGATATATATATATATATACAGACAGACATACAGACAAGCAAATATACATACAGCAGACAGATATACATACATACATACATAAATACATACAGATATAGTTACAGACAGATACACACACACAGACATACAGACAGACAGACAGACATACAGATATACAGAGAGACATAATAAGAGACAGACATACATACAGACAGAATTGTAAAATCCACTATTTTGGGTTCTGGGCACTTAAAAAATAAATAATCATCATAATATCGACGTCGAAAATTTGCACTGTTACAATACTTTCTCTTTAGACGAGAAAGTTAAAACATATATTAGTCAATTAGAAATGTTATAACTTATTCAGGCACTTTATTAACTATATTATCTAGTTCTCACTAGCGTATTATTTTATCTAATGAATCGAAAATGTATACTTATTAGATTTTTGGTAAAATGCGATATACTTATTGACACACGTATGTGTTGTAGTACACATATTTCTTTTATAAACAAATATACAAATCATAGGCCTATAAAATCGACCGTTCTGCAACGATGATTTTCAGTGAAATTACGTAATATGCTCACGTATTATTTCAGGAAATATTTGTAAAGTTGTAAACAACATTCATGATTGTTTTCTTCCCAAATTTCCTAATTAGTGGTTTTGTCATGTAGCCTTGACTTCTACTTTCTTGGTTTTGTTCTTACTACTCAACACCGGAACAATTACAATATTATGTGTGGTTATGTAAAGGCACAAAACACGTCTTTATTGGCTTTAGGTTATGTTCATACTGGTATGGCAATTTTTTTACTCATGAATAATAAAATATTCTTGTTTTAAATTACATGTTATAAATTAGGAGGGGCTAATGACCTCACTATGCCAAAGTGCCTACAAATGCTAATAATATAAATTAGGGATGATCCACGCCAATCAAGCAAAATCAAATTCGTTGGTCTTAAGTTAATTGAACTTAAGTTAAGAATACTTGATTGCCACCGCAGCATCTGTTGTGTGGCGCGGGCGCAGTAGAGCTCTACTCTTGCCGCTGGCTACTCTGGCCGCTCAATCTACATAATTATTTTAACTAGTTTGATTCAAGGTTGGCTGCTTTGTTACATATTGTGGCTTATGAAAGAGAAATAAACATTTTATTGAGACAAGAAAAGTCATCCTTGTACGATATCATGCAGGCTGACTACAATAACAGATTGTAATTGGCAAATCGTTGCAGAAAGTTTCACAAATATAAACTTAAGAGATTTTTTTTTTCCTTAGAAATTAGAAGGATTCATTCTTTGGGCTACATGTTACTAACTTTTCCAACACATGTGACTTGGGAAGCCACGTCTGATAACTGATGCCCCATTTAAATAGGAGATTTTTCGTAATTAAATCAGTATTATCATTTTTACTGAAATAGTGCTGGAAACTACCACCTAGTAAACAAGAAGTAACTACCACAAAATATATGATGCACATCTCACGGTCACTGTGTTTATCCATGTTATGTGGATGTTTTATGTGACAAACAAAAATAAATTGTATTTCATAAAATTGTTCGTGTAATATGTATTTTGAAACGCCCAGCAAATTTTCCTAGTTATGAATAATTTATGAAATACTTGAAATTAAAACTGTTTCTTTCAAACCTTTATTACAAATAAAGATAATTTGTTTTCCTTTTATTTTATCGACAAAAAACTTCTGCTCAGTTAGCTAACGCAAGACAGCTAATATAGCTTCACACATGCGTCTGTTTGTTGAAAACTTTGACCTGATTCTATGCACAAGTTTCCAAGATTGCTTCTCATTTTGTTAATAGTTGCAATGATATTTGCTCACAAGCACTGTAATAGTTTACTTGTACTGGATTCTGTATTTAATTTAATAGGGAAACACCACCCATTGGTACGAGGTATAATATAGACTATAGATCATAGAAAGCGTCACTTTTTAGAACATGTATTTACTTAACGTCATTACAATTTTGGTGATGTTAAATTCTTAGTTTCACAAGATTTGGATTAATCCAATCATAGAAAGCCTTTTAAATTAATACTTTAGAAACCCTAGTACCTAATACACCATTATAGAAATAAATGGTACGGAGCTCCGCACGGAATTTCTCGCTCTATTGTTTAAAAATGGAGATATTTACTCAAAACTCATAATATATGTGAAACAAAATAATATACACTAGCGAATTAGAGCAAAAATTTCGTTATACTTACATAACACCCTTTTTTACTCCCAGTTTAAAAATTTATAATATTATTTTTAAATAATTAAAGTCCTCATTTGTATATTTGGACCAATAAAAAAGATCGATATTTGGACGACAAGGGTCAACACTTCGTATTAAAATTTCGACTTCCGGTTAAAATTGTCGACATTTTATTAGGGGTTGCGCATTTTATGGTTATCGTATTGCTATAGAATTCCTCATTTATAAATGTTGACCAATAATAAAGGTAAATATTGACTAATGAGTCTAAAATCCAAGATAGAGAGAGATAATTGCTGCCCAAATATTTTCCCTAAGAAGTTAAAAGAAAAAGAGCATCAACTTTTTGAGAGACTTACTTATTTGCTTACTTTATGGCATTAGAGAATTATTGCGTTAAAAATTAAGTAGTATCTCTGTACAACCAAAGCTCACAAAATTGTATCAATATACCAGAAACTATTGGTTTTATAGTGATATATTTCAATTAAAAGTTTTTTATTTTTAATAATACTACAATTTTGCAATAATAAGTTATTTAGTTTCTCAAATAGTCTTAATCAATGCCTAGATACGAATTTTAATTAATATCGCTAGAGATGATTTTGAGAAAATCGAATATTTTTATTTTCGCCCTTTACTAAACTACTTTTAATTTTAGGATTAGTCAGACACACAGGCAGACGGCATTGGAAAAACAGATTTTTAGTTTTCGGGGTGTCATGAAACGACATCCATCAATATATCGTGTTAGATATTTTACGGTTGCAATACTTTACCTTTAGTGTTCAAAAAGATAAAAAAAATTTATATATTTCGTATAGCTCGAAAATTATTAGTTTTATAAAAACATGTTTCAAATATAATATTTTTATTATAAATAAAATTATACATTTGCATTGATAAGTAATTTCATTTCTCAAGTATCTACGGAGAAATGATAAACAATTAGAATTTACGCATCAGTACGGAACCCTTTAAGTCATGTTGACAAAAAAAATTGAGAGTGGCCATTTTGTTTGAAATATTGATCAATCATTAGAAATAAAATTTAATCAAAATCGTCAGAGCCGATTTTGATAAAATCGATTATTCCACTTTTCACTCTTGAAGAAACTAGCCTTAATTCCAAAAACCAATCGGGGTAACCCTATGGAAAAGCCTAGATACCAAGTTTTAGCCCAATCGGTAAAAAAGTTTAGGCTCTAGCCCGAAGTACAGACTGGACAGACAGACAGACGGCATTGCGAAAACCACGTTTTCGGGTTCGAGGGGTCATGAAACGTCGAAATTCATCAAAATCTCGAGCTCGATTTTTGTGACCATCACAATAATTTTTCTTCCTGTAAGGTAGCGAGAAATTAAAAAGAGTGAACTTAGTTTGAAATCCAAATATTAATCATAATCATCTTTCATCCTTTCTCGTGACTCGTAGAGCTGTTTTAATATTTTACCCTTCTAATCTTGTTTCATTAGCTAAAGTAACTGTTAACATGTAAAGATAAAACCAATTATTTTGATTCTGTTGGACTTTTTGCCACCGACACTGGTGGTCACGCAGTATAAAGCATAGGTTTCGCAACATACTGGCTTGACTTTAAGGGGCAGGCTAAAAATTAAATATTGACTTTGTGCCTTAAGGATGATTTTTCACAAGTAATTTATCATGTTGTAGTCCTTCCCACCCTTTCTCTATGCTAAGCTACCCTCCCTCAAAACATGTCGATATTTTCATTCTTTTGTTGAAACAAATAATTCAGATGCCATTAAAAATAATCCCTGCCACTGAACCAGACCAAATTAACACCAAGAGATCTGAGTTTATTTTAAGATGCTGACTGCGATTCTAACAGCTTGTAGCTCCTTTTGCATTAGACGCCTGTCAAACAATAACTAATAAAAATTATATACAAATAATTAAGACATTTAGTGTAAACGAATTTACAAAATTCACCTTCTCAGCCTCGTATTTATCTTGATATGCTGGAAATGTGCTCATTCTGTAATCGAATTTCAAGGGCTGTTAACTCAACCTTAGTAATGGTCTTTGGTTCTAACTTAAGCTACATGTCCCCCAGCAATGATTTTATTTTTAAATTTCAAGTTGATATTATATATCAAAATTAATTTCATTGCAGCTAAGATATATTTTGTAGAAGTCGATCTCGAAATATCAAGTTATAAAGTGGCTGTCTTCCTGATTTAAATTTCATAAGTCGTGATGAAACATATAAGTACTTTCTTACAATCTGCGCCAATTTCTGAACTTCCTATAAAACATTAAAATATTTTCACTGTTGCACTGATTGATTTTGCAGATTTTAGAACACAAGAAATTTAAAGTCTTCTCGTTTTAAAAGGTATGTGATATAGCCCTAATTGATTTAAAATATATGTATACCTCATTTTAAAATCACAAATTAATTGTTTGCTTTTTAAAAACAAAAAAATTTGGTGTATGTTAATTTATTGCAGCCTACATTTAATAAATGGATACTTAAAAATATTTTACTCTATTCATTTTACTTATATAAAACGATTTCACTTTTCGTGTATACTATTGACAAGATTTTTGCCAAATCTGGTTTGAATTATATATATATATATATATATTTATTAACTAGTTTGATTAATAGCAGTACATTGTCCATTTGTACACCAACCGCGTCCTCACAAACATCCCTCATACACTTATCCATGAATACATTTAACACCCACGGAGAGAACTGTTAGAACAAGAGAATGATTTTGTGTATCTGGGGAGAATGTTCTGTAAAAGTGGAAGGATGGATGTTGAAATCGACAGACGAGTGAATGCATCTCGGAGAGTAGTTGGATGTATGTGGACTATTGCTAAGAATGAGGTAGTATTGAAAGAGGCAAAAAGGCAGTATATAACATTGTTTCATGGCTGTGGAGCGTGGGTTTGTCAGGAGAAACACAAGAGCAAGGTGAATGCGGTAATAAATTAATGTGGAAATGCTCGTATGGACAGAGTCGGTAACTAAAGTGTGCTGAAGGAGTGCGGTTTGAAGGGGATCCAATAGGTCAATGTGAAAGAAGTGTCTTACGTTGGTTTAAGAATGTTGAGAGGATGAGTGAGGATCGAATGACAAAGCAAATATATGAAGGTAGAGTGTGTGGATCAAAAGGAAGGGCTAGCAAGCTAAGACGTGGATAAATACTGTAGATGAATATGTGAAAAAGAGAAACATTAAGCGTTTACAGAATAGAAGAGTATGTTTGACTCGGTGTATGGATGCTGTTAAAGCGAAGGGAGTATGCAAGGATGGGGAGATGTGGAGAAAGTTAGTGAGGCTTTATTAAGTACAGCGTTTTTTTAAGCTATATGCACAGTTTCTTGCCTTCCTATTAAAGGAACGGCTTGTTTAGGGATTTATATACTAATAGTAGAGTAGTGCTATGACTGGATTTTGCTTTTTGGTAATATAAAAGTTTCTATAAATATTCAGTAACTAAAACTTCTCTAGTAAAAAGAACGAAATCACACACGTTTCTCCAATCAGTGTAAACCTATTCAAAATAAGTAATCAATTTTTTCACACAATTCTTCTTCTTTACTTTGCTCTTTACTTGGGAAAATCATCTCTGACCGACCACTTAAAAATAAGTATGTTTATTTTTATATAGGCTTACTCTCTAATGCTATTAACACATTCAATTAAAAATGACTTTTTTTAGTAATATAATATATGTATGTATGTAGAGTAAATAAACGGCTTATATAGCTTGCAGCGTACGGATACATTTCTTCCGTTAACATGTTAGTAAGAAATGAAAATAGGATGGCAGTCCCTGTACCCTGCCGCATGTGATATTTGACTCAACTACTTATCCTTCTCATGCGCAACTAAGCTTAACTAAGGTGGAGTACCACTTTATCTTCAGGTCCAAGCCTATAGAATCTATCATAAGGTAAATTAATAAATAAATATAGATTTAAAAAAAATAGCTGGGTAGAGCAATTACCGCATTACAGAAAAGGCAATTAATGCCAAACCACCCCAATGAGGTGAAATAAGGACACGAAAAAATGTTTGACAAAGACAACGATAACTTTAATAGTATCGTTCCAAGTGCATACTGAGAGAAAATAAATGGTACGGCGCACCACAGACTTTCTCTCTCTTTCTATAAACTCGTAAGATTTCTGAACGGAATAATGTACATTGTATCATCACCACTCCACATAAGAACACGCATAAAATAATATACAATGATATAGAATCAATGAGAAAAGAGGCGCATCTTTGTCCACCTAAGAGCATTTCAAACAGTTTAATGTCTTCCACAAGGGTCAACACTTCGTATTAAAATTTCGATTTCTGGTTAAAATTTTAACATTTTATAAGGTGTTGCAGATCTTCAAGTCATCGCATTGATATTTAATTATTCATTTATACATTTTGACCAATAAAAAATGTAAATATTGACTATTGAGTCTAAAATGGAGATAGATCATTGCTATGCAAACATTTCTCCTAAGAGATTTAAGGAAAAATAACATACTTTTTTAGATACTTATATTTAATTACTCTATGGCATTGGAGAATTATTGCGTTAAGACTTAAGTAGTATATGTTTACAACTAAAGCTCACAAAATTGTATTAATATATTTGCAAATATCTCAGAAACTGCTGCTTTTATAAAAATATATGTCAAATAAAAGTTTTTTATTTCTAATAGTCCTACAATTTTGCAATGATAAGTTGTTTAGTTTCTCCAATAGTTGTGGAGATACGGAAATTAACGCTTCTGTAATGTACCCTAAAAATCATTTTCATAGGAAAATGAAAATAGCCAGTTTATTTATAATCTTAATCAACGCCTAGATACGAATTTTAATCAAAATCGTTTGAGCAGATTTTGAGAAAACCAAATTTTTCTCTTTTCGCCCTTCAGTAAACTACCCTTAATTTTAAGTTTTTATAGACACACAGACAGACGGCATTGCAAAGACTATTTTTTAGGGTTCGGGGGGTCATGAGACGTCGACATCCATCAACATTTCAGGTTAGTTTTTTTTACGGTCGCAATACTTAAACTTTAATGTCCAAAAAGTTAAAAAATTCATATAATTGCGTATAGATTGAAAGTTATTGATTTTATAAAAATATGTTTCGGATAAAATATCTGTATTATAAATATATATACATATTTGTAATGCTAAGTAATTTCATATCTCAAATAGTTTCGGAGCTATTATAAAAAATGTTAATTTACGCATCAGACCGGAGCCCTTAAAGCCATTTTGCCGAAATATTGAGAGTAGCCATTTTGTTTGGAATATTTATTAATGTTCATAAATGAAATTTAATCAAAATCGTTAGAGCCGATTTTGAGAAAATCGACTTTTTCTCTTTTTTCCCTTCAGTAAACTACCCTTAATTTTAGGGGTAGATATCCAATTCCAAAAACCCCTCGGGGCAACCCTATGAAAACCCTAGATATCAAGTTTCAGCTCAATCGGTAAAATAGTTTAGGCTCTAGTTGGAGGTACAGACAGACAGACAGACAGACAGACAGAAATTCAAAAACCACTTTTTCGGATTCAGGAAGTCATGAAACGTCAAAATTCATCAAAATCTCGAGTTCGATTTTTTTGACGATCACCATACTTTCTCTACCTGTAAGATAGAGAGAAAGTAAAAATATGAGTTGATGCATATTGACGTTAACAATTGGATAGTACATTATATCTCAAGATTCTACTTGTGTTACTCGGTTTACTGCCCAAAGCAGAAATAAGATAATATTTTATTTTGTATGGGGGGAAGATCAGTGATGCCAATACATCAACCTGGATGTATAGACCTATGTCGCATTAACACCCACATCTGTGGAAACTTTGATAACGGCGACATTTGCATAGTTTCTGGTTTGAAAATGATATGGAGGTCATAGCTGGAATCTCGCCGGTGCTATAGTCTAACCAGGGCAGTCCAGAGTGGCGTCCTGGTACTTTCTTAGCTGCCGGGGCGCCACCCTAGTGCTTTAAAAAGTTTATAAACGTAGTTTTGAAACAAAAATTCGACACCAAGCCTAGGTGCGATAAATCCTCTCGATGTGTAATAGGTACGAGGCCTCCTAGAGTAGTTACATATTCAGGGTATTTTAGAGTACATAAGCTATTGTAGTTATATTAGAATAGTTACCTATCATTTAATACAACCTTAATAAACCTTTTCTCCACAAACCCCAAGACTTACACTATTTTCTTGTACCTGAGTGTCGGCGAGCCTAATTTAGATGAGTGTTTGACTTAATAGAACACCTCAAATTAGTAAAGGAAGAGAGCAAATTATTACTAACAATTGACGAGTTCACAAGTTTAAATTAACTTTCCACATTCATGATTTACATAAAAACTAAAATGAATAAAGAAATGAAGAATATTTTTCTTGGATTGGTTAAAATTAAAAATTAAATATCACAAACAATAAGAAAGAATCCTCTTATTGTGTCGTCAGTAACATGACTTTATTGAAGAATATAAAAATATATCTAATTTGTTTTGCATATAAAGGTGCGCAGTGGGCGTAGCGACCGGGTGGGGGAGGAGGGGTAGGACGTTCCACACCGGCTGCCATCAGTCAAGGGGTGTCATCATAGATATGTCATTTTGTAAATAAAAAAATAAGCAAAATAAATTAAAATAATTTGAAAAAAATATTTATAATAGTTTTAATAATAATAATAATAATGTAATCATTATTATTACTACTATTATTATCATGTGTTACATTAGGGATTCACTGCTTTGACTGTAATTTATTAGGCTGAATTTCACTACATTGCTGCTTTTTTTTTACAGGATTAGTTTTGCAGTCTTATTTTTATTCAAGCTCTTACTAATCTTCTTATAAGAATTTTGTTCATACACTGGGTAGGGGGTGCCAAAATCTAGACCCACCCCACATGTCAAATGCTCTTGCTATACCACTGTTAGTGGGGGTGGTCAGGAGTGGCAACAATTATTTGTGAGAGATTTACTATAATTTTAATTTGACACACTGTTTGAATAATGAATTTAAACTGACAATTATCAACCCTATTGATGATATTAAAGCACAAACTCATTTCAAAGCATTTATGAACACATTATGTGACGTTGTCACTGACATAAAGCAAACATGGACGATCTGGCTCACCTGTTCTGGTCCCCTTTGACTGGGCTGGATCTCGACTTCATGAAACACGCGCACTCAACTCCACTCAACATCACGCGGCTTACTGACCGCCCGTGGCTCGAGGCCCGATTAGAGCAAGACTCGGACAATTGAACATCAAGATGCGCTAACCCGTATGCGCCGACGGTTGTGTTCGAGTGAAACAAGACTCATCCACCGGCGCGTGATTTGAAATTATCACGAGAATAATCGAGACTTCTGTCGAAGCAATGTACACCCCTCTCCCTTCGTCCCAGTGTGATTCCCGCCGTATGTGAACACGTGATTGACTTTGTACAGTATATAACGGCTGGACTGTGTAGTGATGTCACTCATTTCTCTGCACTCGATTAGGTGAGACACTTGTCTTAGATTTAGACGTAGGTTGTTGTTCGACGTTTTCTAAATTATGTTTGGGTTAAATTGTTCAAAATTTAAGTTTCGACTTTAAATATAAATCATGGTTACTAATAACTATATTTCTCTGAGACTGCAGGATTTGCCTGTCAGCCATTATGGTTTATGCGCTAGCTTTGTTTCTTTGTACTTAACGTTGTGTCCGCCTCACGGACGGGTTGGAACTTTAGCATGTCGCCATCTTGGGGCGCTAATGGAACTTTAGTATGTCGCCATCTTGGGGCGCTAATTATTTCTGTTTAATGTGTAACTTATTTAAAATAGTTGTTCTGCTTGCTAAAGGTTAAAGATTTGTTATGATTGTAATTTTTTTTAAGTTGTTACTCAACTCGGGGGGCGCGAGCCCGTGCACCCAGCACATTGGTCATTATAATAATAATAATTAGATTGAACTAATTTGATTAGGATCTATTGTAACAGGTTAGGTTTAGGTAATTCATTTATTGCTTTTCTCTGTTGCGCCTTACAATGGCAGTCTATTATAAAACTTCATACTTATGTCAATGTAGTGTCAACATCGCCAGGTCGTGTAGACCTATACATATTACTTGTATTTAACTTTCTTGCTAGGTTAGTCGCCTTCTGCGAGGATCAATTTAATTATGTCTACGTTGGTATTAATCATTCTGTTTTCTCTTAAAGACTTGGGGTCTTGCCCCTTTATTTATTGTTTACTTCGGCCTTTATCGGCCAGTCACTCGACTTTCCTAGAGTGCCTCGCTCTCGTATGTCTGCTAGTTGTTTGTAAAATAAAATAAACTCTCTTGTAACTAACCTACCTTTTTTTTTATAGCAATAAGAACCTACCAAATCAAAGGGGGGGTTACAATTATATGCGTTATTTAATCAGTTCAGTCTCCTAAGGACACAAGAGAATTGCTAGCCATCGCATCAACACTTGGAGATCACTAAATGAAATTGTTTGAATGCTAGATGGGAGGTGGTTGTCTCGCAGTTTTAGAACAGCTGAGTCTGTTTGGAACTTCTTTCAGGCATTAATAGTTTACTTTAAGGCTGAAGTCAATGATTCAACACAAAATTCCATTGGAAAATTAAAATGTTCGGGAATGTCTAACTAAACGAGTTCAAAAGGGTTTCTGTGTGATGTCACGCACTCGAATAACTGATGATTCTTTCAAAATCTTCACAAGGGAGATAACATATTCTGAATAAGGCTGATTAGCTAATACATCGCACAATAAGAATGAATGAATCAATTAAATCAAGACAAGGCTAAAGAGTAAAATAAAGTCTAAAAGTAGTTTAGAGTGGGTAATTTCATGGCGTGGATTTTATTGACAAGTCATGACACCAATCATTAAATCAGCTGCAATTATTTTGAGTAGCATTATGCATAATTTTATAGTTAGATGTTTCGCAACTATTTCAATGTATGTAATGAAAGACAGTCACGTTTGTCAAGGGAAATATTCAAAACTGTTTAAGGATTTTGAAACACTGAATTTAAACTTGTAGCCGAATAATATGGAAGTGGCAAAAATCGAGGACTCCATAAAAAAAAAGTTGCAGCTGCTTTGGAACATAACTGAAAACAAATTATTTGATTGTATTTCTAGACTACGTTGACTGTGGAGGAAGACGAATTTTAGAGTTTCTTAAACTGCCGGTAGATTGCTTGGAATAACTTCTTTGTAGTTGTTTTTAGCCGGGGTGTGGTTTTACTGTAACGATCTTAGTAATTGCTTTATTATACTTTTCTATTCATATAAATGATGCTACATCGTTAATGTTTATCAAATTAAATGTTCCACCTTTGAAGCAATATGACCCACTACCAGATGGTCAGTGGGCTGTGGAGACAAAATGGTGGTTTGTGGTGTTCCTTACCATAATAGAAAATAATTATGTTCATTGCTTTAATAGTTAGCATAAGCGGAAGAGATTGCGTTAAATTACTACCACGTATATGTATATACTCTTTTTAATTTTAAACCCATTAAAATATATTCTTAAATTTTAAACGTTAAATTATTGATAATAGAATTTTCCACAAAGTATGCTTTGATATAAATATAGTCCTACTTGGAATCAGGAGAACGACCACCCCAGTGCCTTTTTTTATCAGGACTAGCCCACTGGGCATATTTAGTGTTTTCCTTTGTGCTGGTACAGCCCACTTTAAACTACAGTATATCTATATCATCCCTACTTCATTATTTAAAATATACCTATATCTTTGATGGGTAGTAAGGCATGGAGCACAAACAAATTAAATTAATCACGTCATGATAATGTAGGTAAATAGTGAATAGGCCTAATATTTATTTACAAGATTATCCTATGTGCAATGGCAACCTAAATCTTAAGTAATGATGTTCTTGGTTAGTTCCACGTTGGTTAGCTCATAAAATTTGATTAGATAATAAAATAATTTTGAAAGTAAAATGTAAAATTTATCAAAGCCTTAACCAGCTCGTAACTGCTATTATTTTACTAGTGAATTGGAATACAAATAATAAATATTGGTTTAAAAGGTTCGAAACAAGAATTGGTATTTATAGTTATGTCTGATAATGTTCCTGAACGAAATACAATTTCCACCCATCTAAGAATAGATATATTCATTTTATACTATAGATGCATTAAAATAAACCGTTTCCGGATTAAATCATGGGCTTATCGTTATATTGTCAGGGCTATGGCCAACTTCCAAATGTAATTGCAGCCGCGCGACAAGTCTGTGACCTTCTTCAGGCCACGATCATGAAACAAGGCCACTGAACAAGTATCTCCACCACGACCATGTCTGTATTTCCATCACACTACTATGCTCACTCTTTAGTTTCACACAAATATTTTACTAGAGTTTCAACCATTTTTAATTAATGTCCAAACTGAGTAAAAAACTATATATATATTCAAATTAACTTTGTTAAGACATATTCTTTGTTATTATTTCATAAGTTTTATAAGAAAACTTCAACAATTTAATATAATATACTTATTGACCTATTTAATTTAACGTGGGTAAGGTAAGTTCGTAAAATTTTACACTCCGTAAAAGGCATTACAAAGGAGTGGACACAATTTACTAACGCTACATAATTGATATAAATCAAACATAAAGTAAGGCATAAAAGTCAATACTAGACTTCGAAACCATAAATATTTGCACAGCTGGAGCCAAGAATACTGTGACTATAAATAATAATTGGACGCAATAAACAGTACAAATTTCTTTAGCCAAATCATTTCCAATAGAGTAGATACACATGCAAATCTTGTAACGAACTTAAAAAATTGAGATGTGTCACAAATAAATAAACCATTATAATATGTAAATCACTTGTTAGATCGATAAGATCCTACGGGATATTAATCTCAGGAGAATTACAGAATGTTCTACTATAAAAACTCTGCAGTTATAAAAAATGAATTTTGAAAAATATACCAAAAATGCTAGCAAACAAGCAAACACCCAACAACAAATTTTATTTCTTAGCCAAGTATACAAATACAGCCTCATTTTAGAATATGTACTGCTATTAACATAATATTCGTTCAACTTATAACAAAGATGTGTATGTATATGGTTAGATAGATCGGATAGGCGCTATTGCCAAATGATTTAATAAATTGCTACCAGAAATTCGAGATATTCCTTAAGTAGGTGAAGCAAAATTACAATTAGAATGTGAATTATTTAAGAACTCATTAAAAATACTAGGACCAATATCGGTGGCCACGCGTACTAAGGGGTCCATCTTGTTTATTTAAGACTAGCCTGTGTTGAGATGGTAAGAGTTAAAATTCTATATACTCTAAGTGCACTGAGGTGCTTTTCCTAAAAGGTTTTCCACTTTATTTTCACGCAAATGTGGGTACGTTTCCCATCCCTATTTATTTAGTGGAATTAAACGGATAACGTGGACAGACAGTAAGACGCAGTCATTACACAGACACAGATAAAAATGTATTAATTCAAAGTTATTAAATTATGTGTAAATATGTTTTTCTTTTTAAAATTTTGCTTCAAGACTTAAAGGTGTATCTTTAGGTACTTCGGGATTTTTATTAAATCAATTATATAAATTGCTTTGAAAATCTAACTAGGATTGATTGATTGAAACGAAAATTATTATCAGGGGTATTCTAAAGACACTTTATGAACCAAATAATGATACAGAGATCGGTATAAACAGCAGAAATATTTCGAAAATATATCTGAGAATTTATAAGAAAGACTCAGAAGAAAATAGAAATACATATTCGTGTTCAGGACATTTTGAAGATATATTTGTTTCCGTTTACATATAACTTTTTGCTACCCCCATTTGGATGTGCTCCTCCAGGCGCCGGGTGAAATCATCTATGACTTTACGTAGCATGTATTCAGTAATAACTGCAACTCTCTATTCAATGCTCCTCTTCAGATATATGTTCACAGGTACGGGGGAACGAAAACATGTCGCATTGAAGTACCATACTTATTTTTGTGTGGGAAATTTCTCAATTCTACATTTGGTCTACCTGTCGACGCAGATTATCAATTGTTTACGTGTTATGTTATGCTACCACCATCTATACTCCACCATCCTCATCTCCAAAGAAGAAAGTTCTATGAATAAATAATGATGATGGAGCACACAAAACAATTACCTTTGGAGAATCCCTGTGATCGCTCATGAAGTTGATGTGGATTTTAAGTCAACCAGTAGCGATAGTTGTATTTATTTACGCCTCCATTTAAATAAAAGTGGGTCTTTTCCCTAATGAAAAAGTTGTTGATACGATAGGACACCCTCTAGTGCTGTTTCAAGAAACAAGTGAAGAAGTATAGTCTCCGTCATGTCATCGTTTGCACTGGTTACTTGCACCCATTCGTATGGATGAAACCTAAATCCATGAAGTATTTGTCGCATCCTACGCTCATATTACATACTCAACGCGGCAATATGATGTCAAGCTGATACTGTGAATGTACGACATGCACTCTCGCTTCTTGTTTTCAGTCACTCAAGTTCTAGGTGGTGTAATATCCTCCAGTAAACCTTTATTATGGAACTGCGTAACACATGTCATGATAGAGTGTAGTACGGCACTTTTGGAGCATAAATTACCTTCAAAAATGCTGCTGCTTTAATTTAAACGAATCACTCTATGCACGCAACATGAGTTTTTACACACTAGCGACAGAAGAAATCTCCCACACCTGCTCGAGATATTGATATATTTTGTGTGTTTGTTACGCATCGTTCTAGCAGCTATTATAACATACTTTACCATAGACACTTAAATAAAATTAATTTAAATACTCCTGATTACTTATTATTAAATTATTGATATTTGTAATTAGTACGATTATGCAAAATCGTTTATGCTTTATAACTTCACGATTCCAAAATCAATGTTTATATTATTAATTTATAATAATTTAATGTGAGTAATATACGCAGCATGATAATATGAAATGTCCTTTTGTAAACTATCATTTCATATATTAACCAAGCAATTTGTATTGAATTATAATTGTTTGCATAAAATTGTGCTCATTGTTTAGTTAATATTTTTTTTAAAGTCTGAAAAGAAAATCGATCCAGTGACAATTTGAGATGTGAAGCATGATTTTATTTTTATTCTAACAGTGAATAAATTATTAAACGTAGTTTAAGATAACATATTGATGATGATGAATTTATAGGAACTACATTAGTAGGATAAATAATAATGTCACAACGCAAAATACTTTCCTTAGTGCAACTTAACTGGTTCAAGCCCTAATTGTTTCAATTCGAATTGAAAAATCAAGTTAACCTATGATGAAATACGTTACTTGGTTATTTATTCCTTTGATGTACATTATTAAATAAGCTTGATAAACTAAAAAGAGTTTACCTTTTGAAGCAGTGTATTAAATGAAATAAGCACAGGCCTCTTACATATTTACATTTGCAACAGTTTTTGAGTTGATTAATCGTAAAGACAGGATACAATTAGAGTTTAAAAAGTATTTAAACATTTACTGAAAGATTTACATAGCAGAACGTCTTTATTGTAACGTTCAGGTTGTACGCATATGTAATGATTACCCTGGTGAGTTAGGGACTCGGAAGGTTAAATTAAAAGGGGTGCCCGCATTTGTGTGGGGTGAGAGTGTGGAAAACCATTTATAAAATCCACCCTCCAGTATAAGGATCAGGATTACACCCCCGATCTCCTCAACAATAGTCTAATCCAGGGTGGTCCAACGTTTTTAATTCCAGGGGCTAAATCTGACTATCAGTTTGCGACGTGGGCCAAATATATATTTAGTAATCCACCATGGGCGTAGGTAAAATTTAGTTGGGGGGGCGGGGGGGCAGTCCTATGTAATGTATGACATGAGGTTAAGACTCTCTATTAAACCCTAAGAAAAAAGAATATTGCATTGAGTGGTCCTCGTTTGGTGAGGTTTTGAAAATGATACTCTTTTAAAAGATATTTAGAAAAGTGCTCCTCCCCAAAATTTGTTATAATTTGGATACTCCTAGAAGCTTTTTGGAGTAGTCGTCCTTTGAAAATTTTTTGAATATTGGATGCCTTTAAACGATATATTAAGTAGCGCTCATCGAGATTGTTTTTTATAAACTAGATTCCCTAGAAGATGTTTGAAATGAATTGGATGCCCCCAACCTTTTTGAAATTTGAATGTCCCTAGATGTTATTTACAGTGCTCCTCGCCTATTTTTATTTTTTCAGAAAGTGAGATATATCTAGAAGACGATTGAAGTGGTCTTCCTTCCCCCAGCCATTTTAAGAAATTGGATGCCCCTGAAAGCTACTTGATATGGTCCCCGCCTGGAATTTAAATACAAATTAAATGCCTTTATAAGTTGGTGAAAGTGGTCTACGCCCTACACATTTCTGAAAATTGAATGCTTTTAGAAGCTATTTGGGGTGGCCCCCTCAGATATTTTTTGAAAACCGGATAGCTCTAAAAGTCATTTAGAGTATATTTGCATGGAAAGTTTTTGAAAATTAAATGCCTCCAGGAAATATTTGGAGAGGTCCTTCCCTGACAAATTTTTGAAAAGAGAATTCCTCTAGAAGTTATTTGAAGTTTGATGCAAGGCCATATTAACAAATTTGGAAAACATTGGAGGGGGGCTAGGGCGGTTGAACCTCATAAACCCCCTCTCTTGTACCCTATCAACTTAATATAGACCAATAAACAACACTTAATAAAAACATATTTTCAAATACTTGTATAGAAATTGTATTTTTGGTTGTTAGAATCTTTAAAATTTTACTGACAAAAAAATTATTAATTTCTCAAAAAATGATTGTGAAATAAGCACGCGCGCGCACGTACACACACACACACACACACACACACTTTCACAAACAACTTAGCAATAGTATATATTTATACATATTTTTACTAATCAAATAGATGCATAATAAAATGAAATAATGATTTTTTTGACAATATTTTTATTTGAATCGTTAGCTATTTCACATCTGATACTGAGGGTTTCCCTTTAATTTTCCTCCAGGATACTGTGAGGGCCACATTTTCAGCGAGCGTGGGCTACATTTAAAAAAATTGATATCCTGTAAATCTTAGTAATGAAATAAAAATGCAATTCTCTTCAAGATTGCGTAGCCTATTACTTCGCATATTAGGGATAAGTCATTTGTTGGTTTGGTCTAGATGTTCTCAAAACTGAGTGTACATTGATAATAGCACGAGTAACTCGACGTTGGTGTGACATTAATCACCAACAATACCAGAATGTGTTGGCGTCGACGAGTCGACCCTGAGCAATGCGAACCGACATTGAGAAACTGGTCTTAATGGTCTTCAGATCTAAGATAACATCAATGCGAACATTAATCCAAATAACGACCTTGTGACCAAGTGGCAAGGTAGGACAACTCTTGATTCGTTCCAAGATGGTGACAAACATAATGTAACATGTTCTCTAAGTAAGTTATTGTATTATTCACTAGGTTTAGTCTTTTTGACGTTATGGATAGATGATGTGATTTACATTGAGTTAGATTGGAACCATATTCAGATCCAGTTCTGTGTTTAGAAAGTAAAAAACATTCAAAACAATAACATAAAATGAAATGAACTATAAAAATCTGAACGCAGGCACCGACTCGTTGTACATCCTTTATTAATTTGTAGTAACAGTGTCCCTAAAAGTAGCTAAATTACAGTTCCTTTAAATACAATAAATTTTTGTAATGAGTAATTTGATTGAAAAAATGAATACATATCCTCGGAATAAGCATTTATAAAATACATAAAATTAATCATAATAATTACACTTAAATTGCTAGAAGGTTTCGTTCTCTCCAACATTATGAGGCATTGAATAGGCAATATTATTGTTAATGACAAACTCATTCTTAATATACGACAGTCACCTATATATTAATAGCTTTTGAGCCATATTGAATTTCTAAATAACATATTAACTTATATCTTTTTATGTTGTATTTATGTTTAGACACGTAGATAGAAACGGTTTGAGTGAATATAGGTCTACTTTTGAAAGCTTTTATAGATTAAAATTTCAAGTAATATTTCAAAATTGCTAGCAATATTTAAAACAAATTTTATCCGTGGTTAATTTCTAGATATATAAAATTCTAGTTTTATTTGTGTATATATTTTTTTAATAATTGATACAATTTATTATTTTGTTCATGTTATTCATTTATTTAAGTTATTTATAATTTACTAATAACACATTTTAAGATTTGGTAAATATGAAAGTAACACAGGTTCATCTGATAGTTTAATGGACAATCATAGGAATATGATAATCATTCATTGAGATTACTCATGAGTGGCATTGCTATGTAAAAAGTTTGAATGATTTTGGATACAAATAAACATATACTATAAAATTTTATATATATTTTAACATAAAGTTAAATTGGAAACTTCCAGAATTTTTAATGGTAATTTTCTTAAATGAAACACTTATAATGTCAAATATTTTTTTAAAGTCTAAATGCCACACACATTTATGTATGTGTGACAATTTGTAATATAGGTATATATAATTTTGTGCAATGCAGTTATTATAATTAAAATGCATTTATGTTATTACGAACTATGTGTGTTCAAACCACCTTGAAGAATATATATATGAATAGTACGTATATATATAACCTGATAATTACTAAATAAAAACAAAGGGCGTAGTTGAATTCCACTAATATTGCATTGCGCAATATTATGAATACAGTTTTTTTCCTAACATCAAGAAGTTTAATTTATAGAAATTAAAGCTTTAGGGAAAATTTTCTGAATATTAATAAAATTTTGCTTTTATTATTGATGCTAGGATAGTTTCCTTAAACCTAGCGTTAATTTCTACAAAACTTTAACTCTGTATGCATGTATGTACTTAACAAATTAATTTAGTTTCTAAATTGGAAGCTAAAACAACGTAGCATTGACACATATCTAGTGCTGTTGGCATATGGTTGGGTAGTTAAAGAATAAATAAATCCTAAGATGATTAAAATTATAAAAACCATTGTGTAACACCGTGTATTTATCTAATAAAATATTGAACGTCAACCTGATCAACACTAATCCATGAAGGTGACTCATTGCATTGCAAATTAAGGCTATTTCCGTAATGTAAGTATTTGCTAATTGAGAACAGTGACAGGGACACCAAGTTTAAACAAATTTCAAGGGAATCATTATCATAAAAACTATTTTATGTTTCACTTTATGTATTACACTTACTAACGTGAATAAACTTTGAATGGTGCTGAGAAGTATAAAAATATAAAATAATATAATTCATGAAATTAGATAGTATAAGGAAAATGTATTTATTTAAGGATAATTTTACATTAAAAAAGGGATAAATATGATTATAGTCGACTCTGGTTATAACGAACCTCTACAGACTCAGATATATTGTTCACTATGTCCGAAGTTCTCTAAAACTGATTTTTTTAAATCTGAAAATATTGGGTTAGTGATAAACAAAATAAGAGGTCAAATAAAATCGCTCTTTCTTGAAACCTATTAATTTAATCTTGAAAAAAATCTGTTATATGCTGCTGTTTACTGCATACTGAGTTTATTATTATTATCACTGCGTCCTACTACCTGTTCGGGTTATACGCACTTACGCTGATGTGTAACGGTAGGGTGATTGTGAGATAAAATGGAGGACCTACAGTTTAACGTGGGATCCGAACCATGGTGGAGGCATTCCACACATTCACAAGATGTGATTAATACACATGTGTTAATGTGTTAATTAATATTTTTTCCAGATCATTCTCAAGAGTGCTAACATAATTATCACTACATAAACTTATTAGTAGGGTAAATAAAGGAGAGTAATATGATTGTTTTGCCATTCCTTGCCAAAGGGGTGGTTGGTGGTCGGTGGTTGGAGTGAGAGCTCTAGGGTGGAATGTGGAGGGTTTGGAGGGGGTGCCGCGGGGAAGCACTAGTGCTAATATTAGTTGCGCTTTCACAATGTAAAGAGGTTGCCAGGCTAGGATATTTCTATTCTTAGCTTAATATAAGTAGTTTTTAGAGACTAAAACGCTGGAAAAATGACTCTCATCGCTAACGTTATTTTTTATATTATTATTACAATAATTTCCTTAAAAACCCGAAATACTTTGAAACTAAAGGAGAAGAACTATTGTCTCACGCAGACAAATGTTTGTGTGTACACAGCTTTTCCCCCAATTTAAAACAAATAATAATAATTATTTGATTACATCATAACGAATGCGTCGTAGAATAAATGTTCAAGCTATCTTTCCGGCTAAAATGATTTTACATAACCAACATGATTGATCCTTAACACGCTTGTGTACTAATTATGTTAGTGGGTTAGGGAATCGAACCCCGATCTCCCCGTCATCGGCAGTCCTGTCTATTGTGAGAGTGACGCCTTAGACCACACGGTCACAACTTATTATTCGGGACATTGACTCACATTAATAAGTTGTTTGAATGAGATTTTAAGAGTCTGCGATGAAGTGACAGATCAGAAGTTTGCCAAGGGCCACTAGAGGTATTGGGATCACTTCCCGTGTCCGGGTACTATTTTACAATATATTTTAACTATTATTCGTCACGTTAAATCTATTACATTGTATGTTAAAACGTAAAATGATAAATTTAGTAAATTATATAAGCGAAGCATAATTTATTCTTATGGTTCCAAATGTTGTTGAAAGTATGCACGTCTGGCCATTGTAACCAAACGGGCGTATCTTCCTTTTGATAAATCTCTTTCTAATCTTACTTGAGGGCTAGTCTTGTTACCTGATCCACTATTTTAAAAGTCAAACATAGGAAGGGATTTTTGGGAATGTTTGAGACATTACTCACTCCTCCGATATGTCCCTTCTTTTATTGCCCTGCATTTTACTAAACGGAAGCCCAATTATTTATACATTTTTTCCCCTTAAAAAGCTTCAACTTTATTTTTTAGATGGAACTAAGATTGGATCTTAATTAACATTTTATAAATCAACAGATGTTACATCCTTTTAAATATTTGTTTATAGGTAGGTTAATCATTTAGTCTCATAATTGAAAACCTAATATTGAGTTGTTCCAAATATTACAAAACGTATGTATTTTTAAGAAATAATAAAAAAAAATTAGAAGAGAAATATTTATAATCGTTTGAAAACAGGAAACTACTTATTTTGAAATGATTAAGCCGACTTTGAATCTTTCTTTACATCTTCCGAAACGTCATTTCGAGACTCGACTTAGACTAACGCCAATCTGCGGCTCTTTTGTCTACCGATTGATAGCCCTTCATTAACGTGTCTATTAGCTCATCAAGGTCAAACAGTAGATGAGCCGCGCCACCCACACCTTGAGAAAAAATATGATTAGCACAAGAAAATATTAATAAACCATTGTAATGAACTCTCTAAAGTAAATGTCACACTTCTAATGCCATATCCCACGTTATTATATCCAAATTAAAAAAATAGGTGTGTTAATTTCTTATCGTATGTAAAAAGTTGACCAAATCCAAGAAAGTTGTTAACACCAAAATCGACTTTAATGAATTTGATTTGAACCAGACTTAATCATCAGAGTTTTCTTCTTTTGGACATATTCTGTGTGCATATTTTCCTCAATTACGTTTATAAAGCTGCCCAAACTTTTTAAAATTGTGATCTATTATCTTTTATAACTTGGCTCAAGTGTAAAATTCAAATACCTAATCAGAGATAATCATACTGGGATTGAGATACATTTGAAATAATGACAGGAATATCAAAGCGAACTCAAATAATATTAAAATATACTAGTTTCTAAAAACGTTAATTGTCTTTTGTATACAAACGGCTAAGAATATTAAATGATATTATAAATAAACATTTCTCTATTTCCAAGTTCTACTATAACCGATTCAATCATCCTACAGAAAATGTATTTATTGGTTATTTATTTACCTGTGTTAATAATTGATGAGTACACAAAGAATAACTTGTTATACTTGAAAATATATCTAAAAAAAGAATTATTCCGTATTTTTGATTTTTGTCTTTTCAAAATAAAGAGCTCTTAATTAATCATTATTTAAAAATTAAAGCACACACCATTTCCGAGATAAGTTGCTACTGTCATTATATAATTTAATTTCCAAATTATCAATATTAAAATTGTAATTTAGGCTTTTGTCTAGTGGAAAATTTATAAATTTAGATTTAAATTTGTAGCCATATCAAGTGTGAGAATTTTATTTAGTTTCAAACTCCTTTTACTTCTAAAGTTTAAAATCTTAACGAATACATCATTTTAATTCTCATTTCATTTTAACAAATCATTGTTATAAAAATACTTAAAAAGTATGTATGTATGACATTTTACTTAATAAAATAATGTAGCAGACATCAAGCATTACTTTAGTATAACTGTATGAATATATTTGCGTCTATCTTCATGATACATATGTTTGACGCTAACAACAATTATACAATTTCTAAACATAATATCATTTGAATATTTGTTGGCGCGAAAGTTGAAAATAAATTAAAAATATACTCACTGATCTGCCTATATCACACTGCTTGAAATTCCAGAATCTCTTGATAAACATTTTAAATAAAAAATATTATGCTTTTTAACAAAAATATTCACATTAGATAAATGCTCACTTTTAAAAATAGCTAATCACTATAATTAACTTGTAACTATCTTGACACCGTACAAAAGTAGTTCATAATCATTTCTATTTATTTAATTGTCAAATACTTAGCATTGTTAAAAGACCAGAACAGACTATAACAAATAAGTCTCTACACTTTCAATAGCAGTTGACATTATTTTATATCCACAGTGTGAAATAATTTGAAAATATATTTAATATTTAGATTTGTCAATTTGGGATATGAATTATTTTAGGTTTAGTTTAGAGAAGAAATATTTTAGGTTTAGTTTAGAGAAGAAATATTCTTTTTTGTATGACCTATTTATTGATTGAAATTTGTAATATGTTAAATAAATAGTTTGCGCGAATGTTCACAAAATGATGTTTTAAAATATGTATTTTATTTTTAACAAGAGACGTTATAAGGACACATTTACGATTCCGAAAAAAAATAAAATAATTTATAGCTGACATTAACTGACACAACAATCCCCACACTTTTATAATAGCGCAGTCAGTAAATGCTTCCGCTGTGCTACAACAGATGTCTCTGCTTTTGGCTGCGCGGAGACCTCACGTGCACTCTATTAACGGTCTCAACGTCTACTGAGTTTAGGCCTTCGATCAATGCCAACGCACGGATTCACTTTTCAGGATGCCTTACAACCGAAGCTGAATCACCACGCTACAAGTTTCGTTTATCGAGACTAGCTCATGTCAAAGGAATGAAATACATTCAGCATTATAATTATCAAAATGTGTAAGGCTAAACATTCACACAATTAGTATGCGACACAATTTAGAAGGACGACTGGTAATTTACAGGTATACATGCAAAAACGTCCTTAGTGTTTATATAATATTTAGTTAGTTGGAGGGGATTAAGACATTGGATTAATCTTTCATAACGTAACGGTTTATGACGTATAATAATAATATGATATGTATATATATACATACATTTATTCCTCTGATAATAAACCACAACATAAAAATAAAAATAAAACATAATTCTATTCGCTATTATGACGTTTCATGGGTCGAAGTTTTTTTTATAATCCAAGGGGTAATTTATTTGTAATAAAAAGTGATTATATTGTGTTTTACGATAGTCAGTGATTTTTTATGGTGCACAGCACACATAAACTAGTATGCCCTATTGTTACTAGCGTGAAATCAAATTTATCTCTAAAAGCGTTGTATTAACAAAATATTGTTGGAAATTTTCTTTAGAGCTAGTGTGATGACCTTCTGATGTGTGTGCTCGCTCAAGACTTCCGTACCTACACATTAATCTTGTCCAAAATTAGAACACATGTAGGCAACCCAAAGGACACCTGCAAATTTGATCTTTAATCTTTCTTTGACCTATATATATGTATATATATATACACATTTTAGGAATGTTTGGTGCTAGAAAAACTAAGAGCCAGCCAGCATTTAGTTAAAATTATTTAATGAACATAATTTTTTCAGGCAATCGAAACATAGATTAAAATGTTAAAACCTATCTAAATAGTTTATAAAATTAGGAAAGGTAAAATAAAAAGAGAAATTATTTAAAAAAATAATAATTGTATTTTATTTCAACCAAATTTAGAAGAAATTAGCTATAAATATGATATCCTTCTCAATATTAGGTTCAATCAATACTCGCAAATTGATATTAGTGTTGTGTTATGGGTGGGAGATAATTTGGGCAGGGTAAGTGGTTGAATAGTGCTAGTGTGCTAATGTATGGGTGTGGAATGTATATGTTTCCTGTTTAGAGGTTAATCTAAGGAGCGTTGAGCAAGGGAACGTCTGACTCCAGCGAGTCCCGATCGTAGATAATTTAAACCTAATCTTTCAAATTAAAAATGTAAAAATATAAAACCTTTTGATACTTATCTTATGCCATTTTTCAGCAAAGGGTAGCGTTTTGAAGACCAGCCCCAGAAACGATACGACAATTTTTGTTTGGGGATGGCGTTGGAAGGGGTTTAACTAAGTGTAGCCCCCTATATTTTTTAAATTCCAATATAAAGGTTTTGTTTTACATCATTTTGCACTATATTCATTTATGATTTAGTACAACATGGGAAATTCCATGGGATATACATCGACTCTCAGAAGTAAACATATCTACGTTATTAAATTTTAATATTTTGATTACAATTATTTTACACGCATTCAATGAGAACAAGTTGGGTGAAAAAAGGTTCTATCAAGTTGCACGACATGTTCGAGAGGAAAACAAAACTTTTATATTGGCATAGGAAAATCAAAAAAATAATTTGTTGGCAAGCGGGGGTCGTACCTTACTTGGGTGCAATACGTTGCAAATTAGGTTTATATTTCATTTTTTATTGGATAGGGATGAAAGGAGAGAGGGAGTGAGCTTAACTGATATGTCTGTAACCCATATGAACGTAATCTTGTCTAGACAGGAGTATTACGTCAGAATATAAGCTTACAACAATATTTTTTCTCAATATTCTACCTAGGTGACTAAATGTATCCCTCGTTTACCCTGTAAAGCAGCAAGCTTACCTTATATTGTTCCACTATGGTATAACTTATAAAATTGGGTCATAGTGTAATCCGTCAAGGTAGTACTTCTAGCTTTCAGGGTAAACGGAGTGTATACACTATAAACACAATTCTGTCACCTTTCTGAAGGTTGTCAGAATTTATATACAAGAGTGATTAACTTCAACGAATTCACTGCTTAATATGACAAAACGTGTACTTTCTAAACATTTGTAGGGGTGAATATATAAACATCAAAAATCTTTATTCATTTAAAAAATGTAAAATTATCAAAAGCATCTACTCTTGAAATGTGCCGACAGTATAAATCCTAACTATTTTATGTAGCTTACATCCCATACCATTGAGCAGGAATGTCGCATGATTCCTCTCCACCATCACTGTATATTGAATAATTCGGTCCCACAGTTGGCCGTACAAGCTCTAAGGAAACCGTCCTTATGTTTTCTGATATTTACGATACGGTACCGCTAAGTTTGAAATTAATACAGGTTCGACAGTCTTAAATCGCTGAGTAGAAGCTATGGGGAGGATATTCATTTTTAAGATCTATAGTCTTTATCTTAATAGTCACGTGTACAGTTCGAGTAACATCACCATTTGAGGAATTCATAATATCAATCCATTGATATTTTCTTTTCACGGTGAAACTTCTTCATGTCATGTTCTTGAGCGAACGGTTGAAACGCTCTGGAACACTGGCTTTAATACTCTCGAACGTAAAGCAATTATATTTTATCCCTCCAAAAATTGGTTGCTATATTGATCTAGAAATGACGTATGAAAGAAAATTGTTGCCTTGCTACCTAATGAAGGATGTGTGCTATCACGACTGTAACGTTCTTCTCCGTTTCAGTATTGACCAGCACAACTCACGAGATATGGTCTAGGACAACTTGGCGCCAGTGTAAAAACGTAATTTTAATTGTCTTTTTACTAAATATTCATTTTTGGAGTTTTTTAAAAAATAATAAGAGAGGAAACTAAATTTGTGTATATTTATAAAGTTGAACTACTTGAAATTATAGAATTTAGAAATTTCCTATAACACAAAAAAAAACATGAAAAATGAGAGCTTTGCGTAAAATAAACCACTTAAAGATGAATTAACTTAACTTAACCTAACCTATACCTCTTTGCTTGTTTTAATTTTTTACAACTATAACATTTTAAAAAATTGACCCTGGTGCCCAGTCTTCCCAGTGCCCAGTTCGCAAGCGCCCAGCTTACCGCACCCAGTTGTCCGGATCCGCATGAGATAGACGTCAATGACCATTAGAAAAAAGGTACTGGTACACTTAGTTTAATTTAGACTAGGTTATGATTCCTGTAGAAGGTCGTTTATTTGCTACACCTACGTGTTTTCTAGCAAAACGACGTCTTTCAGAACGACGAAGTTCATATACAATCTGTCTTGAGAGGGTCAAGTTAGGATTAATGTTTTATAGAATCATGCCTGTACTAACAAATTATTTTACGATTGAAACGACATCATTTTCGTTTGTAGCCTGACCCGCTCAAGCTTATGCATTCAGGAGAGTTAACCAATTTACCAACTTGTTAGGGTCATACTAACGCGATTAAATGATAGCTATTCTTTGAAGAGACATTCCCTTTGTGTTATTGTTCATGAAATAATGGTTAATAAAACGTAAATAATGTATTCTGACGTATAACTTTAATCGCGTGTAAGCCTCACTTCCAAAACTATGAGAATTCATTTACTAAAGTATTTAATTGTAAACATTTATATCTTCCTTTGTGTAATGAGTAGGGGGCGGATTTTGTCCTAAATGCCTTTTTTATTCCTATGTTTTGAAAAGTAGGCTTTTGAGGTATAATTTTATTTTCGATGATTGCAAATATAATGTGATAACTTTTATAGTGCCTATAAATACCTATTTCGTTGTTTAGTGCCTATTTTACAAATGGAAGCCTTAAAGTGCCTTTTTTCTATCTCTCTCTTCCTCCCACCCTCTTTTTTCTTTCTAAATACTTGCGGCTCCCCCCCCGGCCACCCCTTCACTCCTTAGGTTACTCCACGTGGTGGATACTCGTGATAGGTAGTAAAACCCCATGTGTCCAGCGGTCTGATAGGTTCAGACTGGTCAGACTGGTGAAGTGTCAGTTCATTCAGTGGTTGTGTATATTACGCTGTTGTTAGATGTGTATATCTGTTTATTAATATTTCTTTGTATTGGACTCAGTGTAGATTATTGAACTAGTAGAAAATACCTAAAGAGAAATCGTGTAAAAAATGTATTATTCAAACAGTTGATTGGTGGTGACAGGTATGTCACAACGGATGGCAAAACCATTTTTAGTCAGCCATGTTCCAAAGAGGTACGTTACCTTTTCAAAAGGGTAAATGAAATTATTAATTTTGAAATTCAAGGTTTTTATTATATAATTTGTCTATCGTTTAAAAGTAAACCATGATTATTTGCTATAGTTCAAACTAGGTTTCATTTCTTATTGAAGGATTTCAATTACAAAGTGTAAATATTTACCAAAGCGTAACATAAAGATCTTACCCAAAAAAATTGTAATTTTAGTTCTATTGTAGGTGATGCTTTGTTAATTTTTAATTTGTAGGATGCACATATATTAATGGATGAAAATTTCCATTTATAATATTTAGGTAAAATGCGAGAAGAAGTATCACCTAAGAACAACACAAAAATACTGCAATACATATTAAAAATTCCAGAAAAAAAACAGGATCGCAACCAATTTTTCCTGAAGTTAACGATGCCGTTAAAACCCAAGAGAAAATTTTTGTTGACTTATGCTCTGCAATGGTAGCTGCAAATATTCCTTGGAAGAAGCTGGATAATCCAGATTTCGGGGCATAGAAATAAACCTGAATCAAGCTTCTGGCTCAGTTGGCACGGCCATCATTGATAAACTTAACAGAGTGTTGCAGTTAAATCCTGGGTGGAAAGTGATGGCAAGTATTGCAAACATCTTAGAAGGACAAACTTCATCATTCCTAGAAGTCAAGCTTAGCTCAGCTGAGCTAGCATGTCTGAAGTTTTGCCCGATGAATTCATGGGAAGTCAACAGAAGTTTCTCACAGTATAAAAACATGTTGTCAGAAAACAGAACCAAATCTACATCTGAAAATCTTGAGAAGTATTTGGTAATTAACTCTAATAGTAATTAATTTGTGTTTATAGAAAGTGTATGCTGGATTTTAAGAATGAATAATACAATTTTTGAGTGTTTTGGTGCTTTTTTGCATTACTATGCCTCTTTGTGTGCCAATTTTTTTTCTTTTTGCTGCCTATTTATTGCCTTTTTATTTTATAATGCCTATTTATGTGCCTATTTTTGTGATTTTTAGTGCCTATTTGCCTGCCTATTTTCAAATTTTTAGTGCCTATAAATCCGCCCCCTAGTAATGAGTAGGTCCTTCCTGAAAGGGAATTCCGAGAATGACTTGCATATTTTAAGTATCTTCGTGTACAGTGTACAACGTAAGTCTTATCAGCTCTATGGTGAGGTGTGTAAAAATAGTACTCAAGTATATTCTTCTTATAGTCATTCGAAGGTAAGACTTCCTCAATCAGAATTTCTTATTGACTTAATTCTGTTATAGATAATAAAATACCATTTTTGCATCTTTTTTTAGTGGTTCTGTAATCAATTTGGTACCTCTCACACCACAACATTAGGCTCATGTCATGCATCATACACCTTTCTATTTTTTGTTTAGTGACATTAATCCCCTTAATGCTATCTTTCACGACCGTTGTCAAAAATATTTTTCTTATCTAGCGTTCAAAAGACCTTATAAATCATGCACTACCTGGACGATTCTTCTTTGTTTCACTAAGTTTCAGACCACTCTTTAAGTTCATTCTTTCAACCTTCCTACCATATGTATAAATTCTTAATTTACCTCACTCCTGGCATCAGTATAATATGCATATGTGCTTCACTTGTATATTCCATTTAGAAGTGATTATTACTATTCTGGTCCGTCGATTTGTACAGGGTGGCGCGTGGGAATGGGCGATTTTAATAACTCTGTAATACAACTTTAAATAATTTTAATTTCCTCACAAACATGTATATCTAAATGCTACAACTATGCCATTTATCACTTACTTTACATTAACGTCATTTCTTAAATATAACATCATTGATATGGCCACCTTCCCTTCCTATGCATTTCTACATTCGTGAACACATGTTCGTCAAAATTTACAGCAACGTCTCAATGGAAATCACTTCAGTCTCTAAATGAATCCTAGCCTTCAGTTCATTAATGCTTTGAGGACGATGAGCAACCACTCAAATTTTAAAAGTTCCCATGAAAGAAATCACACGCCGAAAGTTCTGGTGATATCACCATGCCTGGTCATGAGGTGGTTTCCAAAAAGCTCTCGTAAAGCGACGATTGAGATGCTTGCAGTATGAAACCATGTGGACTCAAATCACTGGATATTTCTCTAGCTTATTGCTAAGAAACGTTTGATCCATGTTGAGTTACCGTTCTGAAGCTACAGTCCCCGCGCGGTCATTGTCATCCTAAAAAAAATACGGTCCGATTAATTCTTTTGATAACACCGTACACCACACTGACACTTTTTCACTGTATAACGGTTGCTGATGTAAAAGGGGAGGATTTTTTGCATCCCAGTACCAAAAGTTATGTTTATTAACATAACCATTTAGATTAAATTGGGCTTCATCAAACATCCAAAGATTTTCCAGGAAATTTTAGTTTTCCTTACATTTTGCTAAAAATTGTTTATCAAAAATAACTTTCTTATTGAAATCAAAGGATTTTAATTCCTGAACTACCTGAAACTTGTACGGATGTAACTTTAAATCTGAGGATAATATTCTGTTCTAAGTGCAGCGAGACAAATCTAACGACACTGCACGTTACCGTGCAGAACGCTGTGGACTCCGCAGGAATGAGGCTCTGGCTGCTCCGACAGTTTCTGGCGTTCGAACATTATTTTTTGGCCCTGGATGCTTCTTTCTCAATACTGAACCTATTGTTTCAAGGTTTGAAACCTCTGTATTTACAGCATGATATGACGGAACCGGATCATGACGCCAAAGTTGAAAGTGACGCCAAAATTCTCGTGGCAAACCTTCATAACAATCATTGCTTTTGTAAAATGCTTTTACTGCAAACGCTCGATGCACACATTACCACTGCTCCATGATAACTAAACGTCATTGACTGGGGAAAATAATGATGTCATCACAGTCTTTCAAACTTAAACTATGGCCTTGAAATGAATTATTCAAAATCACCCGTTCCCGCATGCCACCCCTATTTTGGCACTGTATTGAACAATAAGTAAGATTGAGTATCATCGTAATTTCTTAGTCCTTTCCTTATCAGAAACACACTCAATATTTCAATGTCAATTCAAATCTGGTAGATTAATGAGTATTTTGGGATGTGGGATTCTTTTATCATTTTATAAAGGCTTTATCTGTGACTATAGTCATAAGCTTTCTTAAAATCTAGGAAAACCGTGTTAATTTTGATGTCAAATTCATAATATTTCTCCCATAGCCACCTAATTGGGATTTTTTTAAATACACAAACTATTATTATAGTGCACGGCGTTAGAAATTAAAATTGTAATTAAAATTTGTTTAACTTATATCATCGTGTATTGATTGCAATACTGCCGAGTGCTACTCAATCTTGAAAGATATCAAACACATTTCCAGCCCCTTGAAAGTTATAGATATTAAATAAACACATCGTTCAATTTGAATTCATGGTGATGGTGTGAAGTGTACTTTTTCTTTGAAATTATATCTTAAATCAGCCCCTAAATTCTGCTTGAGATAATTCAAATCCTTCATGATGTTCATATAATATGAGTATATTTAGAAGAAACCTCCAATGGCCATATAGTATAATATGTAAATGTTTGGCACTACGTCCGAAGGTAATATTGCTGAGTCAACACTACGTATGATTAAGCCTTTAAAGTCATAAAATCCTTTGTTCACTAGTATCCTAGCAAATAAATTCCTCTCAGCATGAGAGTGAAACAGGCAATGTAAACAATATGTAAAATGATTTTCGCACTCTTTCATCTTATACAACTTTGAGCTTAAGGAATCTAGCTTCACTTTACCAATCTGATATATATGTTGATGATTGTTCTTCCAAGCTTTTAAGATTCTTCCCTGTCTTTCTTGTCTTAACTTTCTCAAAATCTTTGTTTTGGTTCAAACTTTTTCGAGATTTTTGACCCGATTGCTTAATCATTTAGTGATCATATCCGTAGCTAAACTAAGAACTAGTATCTCTTTGTTAATGTGTTTACTAACCATCTAAACAACATTGGATTTGTTATAGGCACCCTTAATACTTGTCAGTATATTTATGTTGACGTGACACTTGGATCTGAATCTCAAGCTACACCAGCAAAAATGGATATAGTGCCAGATTCTACTTCTGACAGTGACCAGAGCCTAGAATTCTATATAATAACATACAGGGTGTAAAAGAATACATGTTACAAACTTCTAGGTTATGTAGGGGATCCAAAGCAGACCAACTTTTAATAAGGACACGTGTCCGGAAACGCAATGTTTGCACATTGCAGACTAGAACAGTTGGTATGTTCAGTAATGGGAATAATTCTCATAATACTTTATTGGCTTACATAACATAAATAATGTCTAGAGGTACCAAAGCCGATGGCTACAATAATTGCTCAAAATGACGTCCACCAACTGCGATGCAAGCGTGTTCTGGTACACTCTTTCAAACATGTCAAGCCACATTAAGATTTTTTTCCCTGTGGCGAGAATGCATGCTAGCAGATCCTCCTCAGTTTCGACAAGGGTTTCGTAAACCAGGCTTTGTATGTGGCCCCACAAGAAAGAGTCTAGCGGAGTTAAGTCAGAGGAGCGTGGAGATCATCCTACTGGTCCCCGTCGACCAATCCATCTGTCCCCAAATACCTGGCTGATGTAGTTTCGAATGGCGAGTGAAAAGTGTGGTGGTGCACCATCTTGTTGCAGCCACATCTGTTGACGATTTCGTCATGGTATGTCTTCCAACAACTCTGGCAATACTTATGCAGGAATATCAAATAAAAGGGCCGTTGAGACGGGGTGGAAAAATGTACGGATCCGTTAAACGGCCGTTGATAGTACCAGCCCACAATTTGATGCTGAATTTATGTTAGAATCTAGTGGAGCGAGTGGCATGATGATTTTCTTCGTCCCAAACTGTTTCTGAAGTTGAAAATGGCTTCCCTGCTGAGGGAAGCTTCAACGGTAAACAGAACAAGCCGTATAAAATCAACTTTCAACAGGCAACGAGAAAAGTAAACTCGTCGCAAAAATCAGCTGGACTCATTGCTTGAACACTCTAAGGATGGTAGAGTTGGAGATTTTGTTCAGACAGAATCTGCGAGATGCTCAAATGATAGACAACAAGACCACGTCCAATGGTTCATGGATGGGTTATGTTCAACCCTATGAAGCACTTCTTATTCAAATCCTACAGCATGATGGTTCATTCAAGACCTGCAGTTTACCTTATTGACTATGAACGTCCCCGTTTCCTGCATTCGTTGAGAAACTCTGTCAAACACTATATGCAATGGAGTTGGATGATTTGGAAAATGGTCTGCGAAAAGCCGGCGAGCAGCCCTACCATTACAACGAGCCTCGCCATGATAAACTGCGACTAAACGTTAAGAGAGGTTAGGGTGTTTTAGCAAAACACTTGACGTTTACAATTGTCGTTACATTTACCGAGTCCCCTCACATGATCATGACGTGGCAAATGCAACGCGTTATCATTTGATTTTGTTCAAACAGTTCCAGTCCATCACGCACAAAGATGCTTTCCCGGACACAAGTTCTTTATTAAAAGTGGGTCTACTTTGGATCCCCTACGTACCCTAGAAGTGTGTAACATGTATTCATTTACATCCTGTATTTTAATCCTTCCAGTTATAAATGTGAAAAACTAAATGTCAACGAATTAGGTTGTTTGGGACTGTAGTTTCCGTTTAATTTGATATATTTTACTGAATTCTACATATTTTCGAAGATATTATGTACAATTACATATTATTTTTATCATAGTATCATTTTTATGTATTTATTGGAAAAAATGCTTTTAATGATGTGTCACTAATTTTCATACAACCTGTAGTTTCATAAAGGAATGTGAACGGATGGCAGTGAGCAAAGTCTAACTCGTGCTGTGAAGGAGAGAGAAAGCGGCGTGGCGTGGCCTGATAGTGGCCTCAGCAGCACGTCTCTCGCGGTGCGTGTCACTTTGTATACACAAATCGACAAGTTGTGAAATCAATAATTCCTGGATATGATTAGATAATTTTTCCGTTGTTTTGAAGTTGGGAGACGAAATGGATATAAAACCGCTAGGCGAAGAACCTTAAATCAATTAAGGAAATATAGTTTAAAGTCTGTCACGATAATACGGTGCATATAAATTACTTTTGAAAAGCAAACGTAACCACCCATGCCTATTCGTGTAAGTGTAATGTTAATACCGTCTAATATGTCGAGATCAAACATTTAACCTCGGACAGAAAAAATTACAAAAAACCCTTTTAAAAATTAAATATTAGTCTGACTTTCACTTGTTTTTAAAGAGACGGCAACATTGGAGGTCTCATTCAAAGTTTGTAGTGTTTGTATGATTTCTAAAATCAGTTATATAACGCCATTTTTTAAGGTCTTTAACCAATAGGAGATTTAAGTAATGTAAAGCCAACTATTAATGTAATACAACTCGTTAAAAAAGTAATTGTATTGTGCATGTGTATATATTGGAAATATGCTTTTCTATTACTTCCTCCCGAAATTTGCAGCCATTTAAATTTCGTTTCAACAAAATAGACATGTCTTATTAACGTGGGGAAAGATGGTTTATTAATTGTTACATATTTTCACATTGTTACATATTTTACTATAAATTTTAACTGATTGTATTACATATGTATGCACAATAGATATTTAGTTGGTTAATACTACATACAAATCTGGGCTCTAATGATGAAATATCTTCGTTTCTCGAGTAAGGAAATTAGTAAGACTCCCCTTAAAGATTGGTTAGTTTTTGTGGTAACAAAAATTGTGGGTTGTGCCAAATGTACCGTTTGATATGTTACTTGGAAATGATTTTCTCTTTGAGACTAGTACTATCCTAAACATATTTCGTGAGGAACTAACTTTTGCGTTTAGACCACAGTGGTTATTCCTCTGCAACATTTCTGTGTAGCATCGATGGTTGGTCAGCTTTTTGATTCGGAATATATCTCCATGACTCACCTGGTTGATCGCTTCCCGTTTGTTACTACCCAGGACTAGGGTAGGTGTGATTTATTGCCTTGTAACATAATTGTAAAATGCGATGTTCCTGTCAGGTCGGGGCCATATTCATATGCTCCACCCAAGTTAAACATTTTTTGGGAGGTGGTTCGGGATTTGGAAAGCAGGGGCGCTGTTGGTCCTTCTTTGTCACCATTTGCGAGCCCCACGTTTATTATTGCAAGAAAAGGGTAATAGTTGATTATAGAAAGTTAAATACCAAGATCTAGTTTGACCCATACCCAATGCCCAGCATTGAGTCTGAATTTTAACATTTAGGGTGGTCCAAATATTATGGTCTCATATATTTAAACGCGAGCTTCCTGCAATTTTCTCTCATAGAACGCTCTAAGAAATACACTGCCTTCGTGACTCCATGGCAAGTGTATGAATTCAATTGTGTCCAACTGGAATTAAATTTGGGCAGTCAAGCGCTCAGTCAGGTGTTAGACCACATATTGGCTGATTTAAAATTTCGTTTTGTCTTTCACTATTTAGATGACACCCTGCCTTTATAGTGATTCACTGGTTGATCATTACAAGCATGTAGAAACAGTTTTAGTACGGCTTAGGTAAACCGGACTGACAGCTAACCCAGTTAAAGTCTTATGGGCTAAGAGATCCATTAAATATCTTGATTACATAAACTACGCTGGAAAATTTTATAATTAACCCCGACAAAATTAGGCCTATTATTGACTTCCCCACCCCTATGAATATTAAGGAGGTTATGCGCTTAAATGGGATGTGCACATTTTATGCTAGGCTTATCTCTATTTTTTCCAAGATTGCGTACCCCTTGAACTCACTTGAAAGGAAAGGAGTTGTATTTAGTTGGGGGATGAAGATGAAGCAGGAAAAGAGAATTGTGGCACTTAAGCAGGTGTTAAGTTCACCTTCTGTACTTCATATGCCGGATTTCACCTCTCTCTTTTTACTACACACTAATGCAAGTTCGGTGGCACTGGGGGCAGTTTTGTCTCAGAGAACTCCCCAGGGGATAGGTTCTGTTAATTTCGCGAATAGGTCTCTCTCTCAATCGGAGTGTAAATAAAGCACGTACGAAAAGGAAGTCTTAGGCTGTATTTTCGGTATCGAAAAGTTTTCCGACTACCTGGAACAGCGAGAGTTCGAATTCTATACTGACAATCAGGCATTAGCGTGGATCATGAATCATCCCAAGCAATGGGAAAAAATTGGACGTTGGGTGTGGTGTCTTTTTAAATACAAATTTACCACGCATCATATCTTGGGGAAGTAAAATGTAGTAGCTGATACTCTCTCTATAATGACGGAAGACATGGATACTATCATTCCTGTTAGTGAGATGCCTCCTGTGTATGTTATTCGCTCTATTCCTGAGGCCTTTAGCTCTTTAACATACCATCAGGGTGAAGATGACTTTGGTTTAGATGTCATGGCAAGGCTAAAATGGGAGAAAAAATAGGAAATTATGATATATTTAAGGGTCTGTTAGTGTTTGTCACCCCTAAGGGAAGAAAGAAAAAATATATATTCCTGAAAAAGTTAGGCCCATGTTGTAAAAGTACTTTCATGACTCGGTTTTTGGGAAGCACCTTGATATTTTGAAAAGGAATCATAAAGTGAGTAAGGAATTTTATTGGCCTTGCTTATATAGGGACGTTTGAGAATGGGTTATCAATTGTGAGTATTGCCAAATGGCGAAGCCCTCCCCTATGTCCAAGGTTGGGTTATATGCGGCTGACATTGCCAAACGGCCTTGAGACAAGGTTTATGTTGCCTTCATAGGGTCTATTACTAGATCTTCGGCTGGTAATACTTGCGTACTTGTTCTTGTAGACGCCTTCTCTAAATTTGTCCTTTTAATACTTTTAAGGAACATGAATGGATCCAACTTAGTTAATGCTCTTACTAGGCGCGGCTGGGCCTTAATGGGTGAAACTATATTTTCGGTGAGTGATAATGGCCCATGTTTTAGATCTAGATACTTCAAAGATATGTGTTTCAGTTGGGGCATTAGACACGTCACTACCAGCCTGTACAATCCCTCTACCAATCATGTTGAGCGTTTTAACCGCAACCTAAACTCACTACTTTTCATCACCAGTCACAAGCTCAGTGGGATAAAGATCTGATTATTCTCAATTTGGCCTTTAACTCGGCTTTCTATGAGTCAACCAAAGCGGCCCCCACTTTGATTTTCTTAGGGTGTGACGTCAGTCATCCGTTTCTTGCCGTATGGGACATTGATCCTTTGGTAATAGATGGCAGGAATATATCTTACCGGGATAGATGTGAACAAACCTTCCTTAACCTAAAAAAGGCTCAACCAAAGGAGGCGGCAAGCTATAACAGGGGACGTATTCCCGTCAGCCTCAAAGTGGGGGATGTGGTGGGTTTGTAATTGTTTTCCTCAAAGCTCAGCAACCGATCGATTCTCGGATAAATTGGCTCGCAAATGGTCTGGGCTCTGGCCCGTGGAGAGGTTTTTAACTCCTGTATCCATAATGCTTAGAGATCCTGTAGACCAGGAGAAAAGAAGGAGGGCACATGTTAGCCACTTAAAGGCGTTTAGAACCAGTGTAAATCAGAATTAAGATTTGTCCATGACAAAAATAAATGGTACGGCTCAACGCACAGACTTTCTCTCTCTTTCTATAAACTCGTAAGATTTCTGAACGGAATAATGTACATTGTATCATCACCACTCCACATAAGAACACGCATAAAATAATATACAATGATATATAATCAATGAGAAAAGAGGCGCATCTTTGTCCACCTAAGAGCATTTCAAACAGTTTAATGTCTTCCACAAGGGTCAACACTTCGTATTAAAATTTCGATTTCTGGTTAAAGTTTTAACATTTTATAAGGTGTTGCAGATCTTCAAGTCATCGCATTGATATTTAATTATTCATTTATACATTTTGACCAATAAAAAATGTAAATATTGACTATTGAGTCTAAAATGGAGATAGATCATTGCTGTGCAAACATTTCTCCTAAGAGCTTTAAGGAAAAATAACATACTTTTTTTAGATACTTACTTATATTTAATTACTCTATGGCATTGGAGAATTATTGCGTTAAGACTTAAGTAGTATATGTTTACAACTAAAGCTCACAAAATTGTATTAATATATTTGCAAATATCTCAGAAACTGTTGCTTTTATAAAAATATATGTCAAATAAAAGTTTTTTATTTCTAATAGTCCTACAATTTTGCAATGATAAGTTGTTTAGTTTCTCAAATAGTTGTGGAGATACGGAAATTAACGCTTCTGTAAAGTACCCTAAAAATCATTTTCATAGGAAAATGAAAATAGCCAGTTTATTTATAATCTTAATCAACGCCTAGATACGAATTTTAATCAAAATCGTTTGAGCAGATTTTGAGAAAACCAAATTTTTCTCTTTTCGCCCTTCAGTAAACTACCCTTAATTTTAAGTTTTTATAGACACACAGACAGACGGCATTGCAAAGACTATTTTTTAGGGTTCGGGGGGTCATGAGACGTCGACATCCATCAACATTTCAGGTTAGTTTTTTTTACGATCGCAATACTTAAGCTTTAATGTCCAAAAAGTTAAAAATATATATATAATTGCGTATAGATTGAAAATTATTGATTTTATAAAAATATGTTTCGAATAAAATATTTGTATTATAAATATATATACATATTTGTAATGCTAAGTAATTTCATATCTCAAATAGTTTCGGAGCTATTATAAAAAATGTTAATTTACGCATCAGACCGGAGCCCTTAAAGCCATTTTGCCGAAATATTGAGAGTAGCCATTTTGTTTGGAATATTTATTAATGTTCATAAATGAAATTTAATCAAAATCGTTAGAGCCGATTTTGAGAAAATCGACTTTTTCTCTTTTTTCCCTTCAGTAAACTACCCTTAATTTTAGGGGTAGATATCCAATTCCAAAAACCCCTCGGGGCAACCCTATGAAAACCCTAGATATCAAGTTTCAGCTCAATCGGTAAAATAGTTTAGGCTCTAGTTGGAGGTACAGACAGACAGACAGACAGACAGACAGAAATTCAAAAACCACTTTTTCGGATTCAGGAAGTCATGAAACGTCAAAATTCATCAAAATCTCGAGTTCGATTTTTTTGACGATCACCATACTTTCTCTACCTGTAAGATAGAGAGAAAGTAAAAATGAAACGACGTAATGAAAATGTGTTAAAATATGAATTATTATATTTCTAGGAGTTATTTTTATGATTTTTGTCTACTTGTCTGAATTATTGTATTCCCTGTATTCAGGGTACATTATAACTTTTAAACTATTGTTAGAAAGTCAAAAGTATATTTATTTATGTTATTTAGTGGTTAGTTAATATTGTCTCATATAGCATGTGGTCATATATTACTTAGACACGATATTGTAAAAAAGGATTATGATCCTTTAGTAAGTCAAATTATATTTACTTACTAGCTCACCCTACAGACGTCGTTCTGTCAAAAGCTATAGGAATGTGGCAGTCCCACAAACTTATCTTTTCTGGTCAAGTTCTGGTGATGGCGTCCCTTATAAAGTGTACATGTCGTGACGACATCTTTAGTTTCAGTAATGGTCACCAGAACATTTAAGTTTGTGATATTATACAGTCAAAAATGTGTAATTTAAACAAAAAATTTAATATAAACGTATTTCAGAGTGATTACTTTATTTATTGACTTTCAAATAATTACCGTGATATCAACAATAAATTTGCATAATGTTAATATACTTTTCTATGTATTTTTAATGTCATAGTCCTAAACAACAACTACTTACAAAATTCAGTTTTCTATTTCGTACACTGCAATACTTTAGTAATATTGTGTTAAATGATATTTTCAATTGTAATGCTCTATGGTACACTATATTTTTTGTTTGATTACCTAGCACATAAACAAAAAAGCTGATTATTTTCCAACACGGTAACAGGCAACATACAATTGGCCATGCGAGAAACATGGTTTTTCAAGATTAATGCCGCAAACACTCAATGACTGCCCCTGGGATTTATTTATGGTTATAGTGAAAGCAAGCCGCACTGGAAACTGCAGTCGTTTGAATTAAAATGGTATGTCAGTCGGAATTATTGGGATGCGTAGTATTAAAAAGTTTTCTTCTTTATACTTTCCCTTTAGAATGGTTGCTTCGATCACGTTGTTTAGCGATTTTTTCACCGCTAGCCATGTGCCGTTACAAAGACGCGGTTGGTTGATATTTCGCAATATTATGATCACCGATCCGACCTTTAATTGAAGATTGTGAGGCGGCAATCCTGGCTAATCCAGCGAGTTCAAAAATTCGGGTGGATAGTTGACGACATCATCTTGGTTAGTAGCGGAATCAACTGATTTGTATGTCCTCAATATCACCAGAAATTTCATTTTGAATTTTAATTCATTTACATCCATGTTTTTGGGAGCCAATATAGCTCTTTGGCTCAACCAAATATGATCTCTGTAATTTTGAGCAACGTTTGGGAACACCTTTTGAATGACAAAAATTGTCAGGAAAGGTAATGCAGCCAGTCAAAAAGTCTAAAGCGAAGTTTCCATTACCTATGTCAATGAGTTGTTTTGAAAATATTTCTCCAGATCGATCATTTTGCAACTCGACACGCATATTCTTGCTTAAATTTATAATTTTTACGTGTTTCCACTAAACGGAGGACTTTAAACATGCATTAAGTTCATCAGCTGGCGTTGACCGTGGAATCACTGGCAATGTTTGACGAAAATCTCCTGCTAACAAAATTATCGCACCACTAAATCGGTTTTGATTTTTCCGCAGATCTTGCATGGTTTGGTCTAATGCCTCCAAATACTTTTTATGTGCCATCGTGCATTCATCTCACACCATCAATTTACATTGCTGCAAAACCTAAGCCATTGCAGAGTTCCTCGAAATGTTGCAGATCGGATTTTCATTGCTTTCCATATTCAACGGCAATTTTAGCGTGAATGGGCTGTTCGACCGCCTTCCAACAATGTAGCTGCAATGCCTGATGAAGCAAGTACGAGTGCAATTTCATTTTGTGAGCGAATTATTGCTAAAATCAAAGAAATCAAAAAAGATTTTCCTGTATCACCGGGAGCGTCCAAGAAGTATATCCCTCCAGTTCATAAGAGTCAAATACATACTTGTTGTTGGTTCAACAGCGGAAGATTTATTCGAACTATTTCTCCTATAGCATCGAGATCGTACAGTTTTTCTCGTTGCAACTCTTGATTAAAAGCGTCGTGCAACGGGCGATTGGGCGCCACCATGCCTAATTGAGATAATACTTTGTTTGACATCATCAAGCACATGTCCTTAATTGATATTAACGCCTCGTTGTAAATTTTTTCACTGACTTGTAAATTTGGATTTCCTGTTCTAATGCGCATTTGATGCAAGATATCATCACACATATCATCTTTGTATTTGATCCATAAATCAATTGGTTTTGATGGGAAGCGTGTTGATATAATTATAGAAAACAATGTTCGTATTTGATGAGCTTGTGAAGAAATTTTAGCATCATTGAGAGTTTGATCCCAATGAGCGTCATTTTCTAACAGTTGCAAACGTTGACAGGCTTCTCTGTAAGAGCCACACAATTCACCATTAACAGTTCTTAAATGTTGGAATGATGTTGGGCCTCGAACATTGACTAATAGCAATCGCATATAATAACACTCATCGTTGCTTGGATGGACTGAATAAATTCAACCTATTGCATCGGTAGAATGTACATTTGGGTAACCTGGAACTGGTTTTCCTTGTTTTTGTTGTTGAAATTTCTTTGAGGATTGATTTCAAGTATAATATTTTGGAAATTTGGAGTATAACAGTGTTCAGGCGAAATCATCATTCTGACACATTATAAAAATACAGTTCAAGGTTGTAGGAGGTGGTTGAACATCTCGTTGTAATGTGTTATGTGCCGTGAAATATACTCTTTGACCATTATCTAAGTGTATGGCTAGGTGAACAACTGTGGGGTGTCTTTCATGAATGGGAAAAGAAAAAAATGCGCCAAATTGCTTCATTACTGCTAACATACCGGCCCATTTGGTGTGGGTAACTTCGTCATTGGAATTCTCTGCACCAACTCCAATCACAGCCATGTCACTTCCTTTGGTTACATATTTATTAATGTATTTGATAGATTTCACAGAATGGCAAGGTTTAACATTGATGTGCGCCTTGAAAGTCTTTGATAGGATCGGTGAATATGGAACAATCAAACGATTATCAATTTCAATGTCTTGTTTATTTACTTTGACAATTGTTGATCTTCCGTTGTCTGCAGTCGATCGGCGACGATATAGTGGATAACCATCATTTCTGGTAATTGTTTCTGCTACTAATGCCCGTGGATATCGCTTTATACATTTACCATCCACCATACAAAGTGAATTTTGATTAAGTGTTCCACAGGGACCATGAATCATGTTTTTAATAACTACCTCATGCAAGCCTGGCTCTACTTATACATCAGGGATTTCAGCTGATATCACTTCATCAACTTCATTTGGTCTTATCTTTTCAACCAACCAAATCAGAATATGTGTATGAGGCAATCCAAGTTTCTGCCACTACACATAATACATCCAGCAGCGCGTCTCGCCAAACACGCTATGTTTCATAATGAAATCCATTAAAGATTTCAACTTTTGTTTGAAGACTCTTGCCGTAATGTTATGGTGATAAATGGGTGATTGAGCAGGGAATAACTCAAGTTTGATTTCTATCCACTTTGGATTGCACGTGAATGTGATAAATAAATCTGCTGTGCCATAATGACGAACATACGACATGGCATATTGATCATATTCATGCATATGTCGAGGACTTCCGATGTATGTTGCTGAAAGAATTGTCATCCGGCCGACACTCTTTGCATTTCCATCAGTATTAATCGCTTCTCAAAGGTGAATATACTCTTCAGAACGGAGTTTGGTCTGGTTCAACCTGATGTATGTCAATCGCTCTGTTTCAATTTTGACATACATATCAACAGCATATTGGTGAAATAATCGCCGACATTTCAAGATGTGATTGTCTTCATTTTCCCGAACCATCAGGCGGTATGAATAATAGTTCATTGAACTGACTTTTTTGTTGGTTTCGGCACCTGTAAATAAATTATTGTTTTAATTACTGTGATTGAACTTGCATATAATACATATAGTGCTGATACAAAATCTCCATTGCTAAACCAAATTTTTAATTACCTGTAAGGGGATATATCATCTTTATTGAGAAGTGATAACCATCTTCCCCTTGCCAAAACATGATGGGATATTTTAGCGCATCATATGAGCGGTGTGTTTCATACATACGCTGTAACTGATCATTCCGGCGATGTAAAACAATATCACCGACTTCCAAATTTTCTCCAACTATAACAATGGCAACTTCGTCAATTTTTGGTGCATTGAAACGTCTTGCATGTTAGCCCACAGGAGTTTTATCAGCTCTGATTACAATTTTGTGATTATCATATGCCATGAGATCCAGTGCAATTTTGAACAATATAATCAACTGATTGTGTCGATGAAAGAAAGTTTGTAATTCTTCTACAATAGACCTCTTCACTGAACTGTTATATGCACAACGCAGATCAATTTCTTGTGTTGAATTGCCCATGAAATAAATTTGCAGGAATTTGTAGTCGCCATCTGACACCGGTAACAGTGAACCTGCTCGGTGATATATTTGGTCTTGTATCTGTGAATTAAAAAGACAGGTTTATTACTTTTGTTACAAATACAATAAAAAAAAAATAAACAAAGCAATACGGGGGAACAAGTCTGTTTGTTACATGTTACCTTGGAAGTTGGCATGAAATTGTCCCGAACTACATTTATTGCCCCAAATGAAGTCATTTGGAAGCAGTTGTTATATTTTTGGATATTATTAAGGAAATGTATGGAATCCGTTCCTGTTCCTGAAACCAATGAGTACATTGGCTCTGGTGGCGGAACCAATGGCACTAATTTCACTTTTCCATTTGCGCAACACAATCCAGCGGCTTCATTTTTTATTTCAATGCCTTACAATGTGGGCAAACAGAGTTCATAGACCCAATAGCAACGCATTGGTAGGCACTGTAGTCAATTGAAACATCGTAACTGAACGCAGCTCGTTTCAAACCTGCAATATTATTAGCTGAATGACGTGCTGCACTGGTTTGTGATATCCGAATCCTTTCAATTTCATTTCGCTCTTCACGTTGCTGTGCAGTCCGATTGGACAGAAAATTAGCTTGGTTTCTAGCATTTCGAATTCTTCGACCCAAATTGCTCCGCCCGCGTCTTATGGGTGGCATGAGTCTTGAACTGAGTATAAATGGAAACACACACAAAATAAACCAATCAACCAAAGATAAATCAAGGAACTTGTTTGTCGATTGAGAAGCGAAGATTTAAAAACAACCAAGAAAATAACACGCACTAATTGAGAATCTATTGAAAAACTGTAAAAGACAAACTGTATATCGCAGAAAGAGAAATTGTCAAATCTACAGATGCATTCAAGTAGTTGATATTAATTTTAAGGTTACGTTAATAATTATAAAGTTACTAAATAAATTTCAAATTTTTTTCTTTATATTATGGTTTGGTCCACTTTTGTTTTATTTGAATAAAACGAAACATGTTTTTTCTTTATACTATGGTTTGGTACTCTTTTGTTTTATTTGAATATAAAACGAAACATTAAGTAAATGAATCGAAAGTCAATTTTAGGGTGTCTGAGATGGATTCACTTAATCGATTCTTGCTCAACTCGATCTTCACGACCCAAAAAAATCAGCCGAAAATTAGCCGAACTGGTCCAGCCGTTCTATTAGCCGAATTGGTCTAGCCGTTCTCGAGTTTTGCACTTAGCAACACATTTAGCCATTCATTTTTATTTATATAGATGTTATTTAGTGGTTAGTTACATTTGTCTCATTTAGCATGTGGTGTACCCTTTTGTTATCACTAGGTACATTTCCCCGACACAACGTAGTACCAATACGTCACTACACCTCACTGACCGAGAATATTCCACTAATCGAGCTTTAATACTCGGTTACTACCCACCGTTTGTATACAAAATAAGACTAATACACTTGTGAATAAAACACAGTGAAGATAAGTTCAACATAATTATATTAATGAGTAAATTGATACACTTTGATAACCCACAATATTGTAGGGCAAAATCACACAGAACACAATTAAACATTCTAATACACTGGCCCCACTGGGCACTCAAGAAACTTTTTCGTCTGACACTGTTCTAACTCGTGTGGCGCACGGGCCAGCCCTGACCTGTTCAACAATTCATACATCAATGACCTATTCTTCTACATTCCACCTCTGACCTCAGTGGGCGTGAAATGCCATCTATCGCCACACATTTCAAATAGTCCACAAGGTGTGACGTAGATGGTACAAATTCCCCTGTTTTTACAAAATAATATATATTTAAATATACAAAATTATAAATAATCATACAAAACTTATTTAATTCTGTGTAAATACACTAAATAAAAAAATATACCCGTACAGATAAACACAGTAAATATTTCAGGTGGCCACCGAAACACACACATAAATACCAATAAATACTTATGAAGACTTACATACTAAGCCTTGAAGCACTAAATTACAACTCTATCCCGTTTCCTCCAAACTCGTCGTCTGCCTAGTGCAAAACTAGACTAAGCAAAACATTGCAAAATTACAAGTTATACCGACAACAAGCGGCAACCTCCTAGCCAGAGGAGTATCCTACCCCTATTTTCAAATCTACTAAACCATGGTATGATTCAATTGGCTGACGTAAGCTTTCTGGGTGAGACGACCACTCAGGCTCCGCTAGCTGCACCGTAACCAGTGTCAAAAACCGTTCAATTGTTGCAGGGGCGGACCCCCTAAAGTCAAGTTTAGCAGTAACCCCTTCTCCATCTTTGCTTATGTTATGCATCTTCCAAACTAAACGGTCTCCTACTTTGTACGGGACTGGCTCCCTACACTTGTTGTACCGTCTGGATACTGCGGCATGTGCCTTTTTTAGACGTTCTAGAGCCTCAGCCCAGTGCTGCAATGATCTCTGAGCGGGCTTCTCTTCCAAGTCCTCCGGTAAAATCTCCCACTGAAGATTAATCGGCTGTAACAGCTCGTACCCAAGTAAGAGTTTGGACGGGATTCTTCCATGGCTCACATGTTCAGCTGTATTAAATGCGATGTTTTCAATCAGTAGTTTCATAGACACCTCTGCCATCGCTCTTCTAGTAGGCATCATCCAAACGTGCTTAGTAAATCCATCTATTGCTGTCAAAATATATGTATATCCTACTTTCTACCGGGGTAGTGGTCCAAATAAATCTATAAACAATCTTTGCATTGGAAAGCCCGTGACTTTCGAGCACAACGCACCATACCTTGTCATTTGGGCTGGCTTAGCATGGGTACACGTCTCGCAAATACTCACACGTCTCGCAACTACTCACACGTTCTCGTATGTCCTGTTTCATACGTTCCCAATAGAAAATCTTTCTTACTTTCGCAACTGTTTTTGCGATCTCTAAGTGTCTTCCCAGGGGAAATTAATGGTAATATCTTATTACAACGTCTGTATATATCTCTGGGACAGCAACCTTCCAACCTATTTTCTCTGATGGTGTAGTCAACAGAAGTTCTCCCTGCATTTTAAATTTGGCCACCGGCTTTCCCTCAGAAATATCCTCACAAATCTTTCCCAGGATTCAATCATTCTTCTGTGCTAAACTAATGGATGGAAAGATCTCTGGAATTTGTCCCAATACCCCTAGTGGAAGTGGGTCTCTTATTTCTTCTCTACCTGTATCACTCTTCTTCTTCAAACATCCGGGACAGGCAATCCGCAACGCAGTTATTCCATCCCGAGATATGGACTACTTTAAACCATAGTGATGCCAACCTTGCTATCCACCTCCCTATCTTCCCTGTTTTCCTGGGGTGATTTAGTATCCAGGAAAGTGCTTGGTTGTCACAATGCAGGTCAAACTGCCTATGCTCCAGATACGCCCGGAATTTGTCAGTACCGAACACCACGGCCAGAGTTCCAGTTCGTACGTAGGGTAATTCTTCTCGTGACAGTGCAGTATCATAGTCGCATAAGCCACAGGCCACATTCCACCTGCTTATACCTGGGCTAACACTGCTCACAACCCGTTTGATGAGGCGTCCGTTTGTAGCACGAATTTCTGTTAGAAATCCGCCATCTTCAGGACCGGTGGAGCTACAAGGTCCTGTTGGAGACTATGGAAGACTTCCTTGCTGGTCTGACAATCTGAAAGGGTTTCCCGTCTTCTTGAGCTCGTAAAGTGTGCGGAATTTTGACGAGAGATTGAGGATAAACCGTCCATAAAATCCTACCATTACTAGGAACTGGGATAATTTAACCCCCGTTTTGGGTAAGGGGAATTCTCGTATAACCTTGGTCCTCTCCAGGTTAATATACAACCCCTCGGATGAGATACGGTGTCCAAAATATCAATTTCTGACACCGATAAATGAATTCTATCATGATTCACAGTTAACCTTGATCTTCGGAGCCTGGTGAGTATTTCTATCATATGTTTCAAGAATTCTTCCCTATTTTTAGAATACACTACAAAGTCATCCAAATAGTTGAACAGAAAAACGTGTTTTATATCCCCGAAAATAGTGTTCAAGAGTCGTGTGAGTATTTGGGCTCCAGTGGCTAGCGCAAACGGTAAGCCGTTGAATTCGTACAACCCAACTTGTGAGATGAAGGCTTTCAACGGTCTGGTATTTTCGGACAGTGGTATTTGGTGATATGCTTTATTAAGGTCAATAATTGTGTACACTGCTGCTCCACCCAAGAATTGCACCGTCATCTCTATGGTTGGCATTGGCATCATCTCATTTTATCTTCCTGTTCAATTTTCTATAATCTATAACCAACCATCATTCTTTGTTTTCTTTAGAAATCATAAAACAAGGAGAATCGTAGGGACTGCTGGAGCGTCGTATTGTATCCTCCTGTTCCAAAGATTTTAGGTGGTCTTTTAATATCTGAAACTTAGGAGGTGCATAGTATTAAGCTCTCACTGGGGTAGGATCGTCCAGTTCAATCGAGTGTGTCACTACGTCGGTACGCCCGACCTTGTTTGTCACTACGTCACGAAATTATTCCATCAGAATCACCAAATCCACCCTCGTTGAGTCATCTACCATGCTGACAAGCCTCTCTCTCAACCTACCTGTGGTCTCCAATGGTACCACAAATCCTGTTGCAAACGGGAACGTCACCTCCTCCTTGTGAAAATCTATCTTCAATCCCAAATTTACTATGAACCTCTTCCCTAAGATAACTTCTGTGAGTAATGAGGGAGATAACAAAAAACAGACAGACCACGTATATGACCCTATTTTAGCGATTCTTTGGCCTTTTCTCCGATCTTTAAGGGCTGTCCATTGGCTAATATACATGTTAACGCACATTTTTCTACCCTATGTACTAATCTGTTCTTTTGACTTTGCGGTAGAATTCTACGGAAAGCACATTATATCCCACCCCTGTATCTAAGAGAGCAACAGTAGATATCTTTTCCATACCGATTCTCACCCCTCGTAATAGGTTATTTCCCTTCCTTCCTCGTTGACACTTTGCTTCCTTTGGTTCCTTGAACTAAAATAAATGTGTGACGTTCCGTCCACCCTTGGTATTTTGGCTACCCCTCCCATAAGTACACTCTCTTAGCAGGTGATCAGTCGACCCACACTGGTAACATTTTCTAGGAGAACCAGTCGTGAATCCACCCCCGGTTCTCTTACTTGATTGGTTTGTAGTATATGGAAATATCCTCCTACCTTCATCACCAACCTCTTCCCGGGTGAGAGTCCCCTGCTGTGGGCGCTGTTTGAGTCCTCCCTGTAGTGTCCTTGGTCTAACCAGCCTAATCACCCCGTATTTATTTGGCGAGAAAGGTTTGTTCATATTTATTTTTCTGGGTGTATCGCCTTGTACTGGGATGTAACTTTCTTAGCTAATTCAATACGCTTCACCACCTCCTGAAATTCTTTAATGGAGTTAATCCGTGACAGTTTGATGTATATTTTGATTTATGGTCTTGGTTTGTTGTAAATTCTGTCCATGCTCCAAGGCAATGAGAACTACCCGTGGCGTCGTGTCAGGTTCTGGATGTCCACTAGATACTCGGCTAAAAATTCTCTCGGTCCCTGCATTCGTCCTCTGATATCATCTTCTACGTTACCTGGTAATTTGAAGGAAAAATGTTCAATCTAAATACCCCTTTAAATTCGTCTCAGATTTTCTAGGCACTCATGTTGTTCTGGACACAGCTCAGTCCTCTCCCTGAGAATAGTTCCGGTAAGTCTTCCAATCGCTCTTTGTCGGTGAGCTGGTAAATTTCTTTGAGTTCAGTTACCCTTTCTATAAAGTCGATCTGTATCTGATCCGTAAATTTGACTTTCCAACCACGCACTAGATTGAGAACGAATACAAGCTGACTTCTCCCCTCAGTGCGTATTCTCCGGGTTAAACTCCCTAACACTGCCTCGTCCCAAAGGGTTTGGTCAAGTTGTTCCACTTCTGAACGAGTTCCACTGATGGACTGATGGACGCTCTCTCTCTTAGTGTACTAGCTCCACGACTGTTGGCCACAGCCTCACCTTTCCTTGTGTCCTTCGTCCTAGGTGCTGACGTGCCTGGCTGTCCCAAAGTATCTTGTACGTCAAATTCCCGTATGTTTGATTTCCCCTCCTCTCCTTTTGGCCCCTTTATTAAGTATATGATACGCGTATGTAATTGAAATCTTTCTTCCAGGAGTTATTTCTTTTTTCCTCCAAAGATGGGTCGTCCGTTTGGGCACACTCTGCTCTGTTGATAATGTGTCGACTCATAGCTATCCATTTCTCCCTTGAGAATAACTAAGCTTCGGATTCCCCTTAGTTTCTTCTCTTAATTCTTCAAATTTACGTGACAGATGAGAGCCCTCTGTTGCAAATACTGGAACAAATTTCATATTGATTAATACAACCCCTTCGTCATCCTCTAAATCTATCATGTCCGACAATTGACATCGCATATCCGCCACTGAATTTGCCAGGGTCACTCCCCTTATCGAAATTTTGTAGAACAATTCGTCCTTTACAAGCCGAGTTGGGTCCATCTCACCGGGATGTTACGCATCAACAAGGAATAAACGGATTAGCCCCGTGTTGTTAACAAAAACCCCAGTACTCTTAGTTTAGTAAGTAAATGGCCTGTAAATTATCAACACTCCTTGACTGTGTCGAGAGGCTCCCACGTGACATACCATGAAAACAATTTATAAACTAGACCTTTGTTGATGTAAAAAAAAACCTAAGACCCTAATATTATACAATAAATAACCCAATGTTCGGAAATATATATAGATGTTACACAATGAAGAAATAATATTGAAGTATTATAAAAAGGTTGAAAAACTAATTTTGATATACTACGCCAACACTAAAACGTTGATGTACATGAAATGCTACAAAGTTCCCATGATAAACAGAGTTCCACTAAATGTTAACAAAAAAAATATCAGAATCCTTAGTTGGGTAAACAAGTGTTCTGTAAATTATCAAAGTTCCTTGAATGTACCGAGAGGCTTTACGGGACATACAATGTAAACCATTTCTAAACTAGACCTTTGACGATGTAAGAAATCCACCAACAACTTAAAATTATACATTAAATCATCCAATATTCGTAAATTTATATAACACTATGAAGAAATAACAATATTGAAGTAACATAAGAAAACTGAAAAACTAATGTTTATTTACAACCCCAACTTGAAAAGTTAATGTCCATATAAAATTATAAAGTCCCCATGAACATTTTATCAGCATTTTATTTCAAAAGTCCTAAATATTCTATTCTAATGTTAAAGAAAAACACAATCAAAACTCATTAACAATTGATTAATATGGGACCAATATTTGTTCTTAAGTGAAACTTGGTAGAAAATAATTCTGTCAACTACCAATGTATTCCAACATCGTATGATATCTAATTGTTACTTCTTAAAATCACGAGACTTTGTATATGTATAGAAGTAAAACAATTTTGTGTACTAACAAAATAGATTTAGTCAATCAACGCTAGGTCTTCAAACAAGAAATAACTCTTTGCGTTTTGTTCAAAGAGGGATCAATTGTAAAATTTCCAACAAGTTTGTTTGCGTTGTTTTTATAAATGTTTTCTTTTAACATGTTCTCTTGACATTTGTTCTGTCAACATTAAGTTGACCCGTCCTATGACGGAACAGTATATATATGTTCAAAAAACTTTGACCTTGTTCAAATCGATATTAAACCCTTGGACCACCACAACAACTATATATATATATATATTAAGGCGTAAAAATTAGTTTGATGAAATATTTTGATCCCGATTTCAAAGTGATTTTACGACACAATATATAAGTCATCCATGGTCACAATAGTAATCATCACGATTACGGTCCAAAGCGTTGACACCCAATAGTCATTTACTACAATAATGAATATGTTCTTCCAAATCATGTTTCTTTGTTATAGTACACTGTAGTCCAAAACATAGCCCACGACTAAATAGTACCGCCCACTACACTATTAAAAATTTGAATTTTTCTTCCTTTTTTTTTCAAAATAACTACACTAATAATGTATGGATATGAGTGTACTTATTTTTATTTTCATGAAGTGGGTTACCCTTAGCCTGCCCCTAATACCTGGTGAGTTGTTAAGGTGCTGCGAGACTCTCACGTGACGTGACAACACGGTGACAATTACCGCACTCCAGCCCATCATTTATTGCCCCAGCCGATTGTTGTGGTTGTTCTTTGTTGTTTCCCTGTGTGGGCAGCCTGGACTTCATTAGACCCGGTTGTTGGATAACTTCTTGTTGACTTCTGGACTTTTTTTATTACCAACCTAATTTGGCCTGGTATCTTACAATTTTAAATCCAGGCCTTATTTACACAGTATCAAACAAATTTTCTACTAATACACATTATCCAATTTTATTTATTCTGAACAGGTTTTGGCTCCTATAATACCTAGCCCTTCCTATTACCCTCCCTTCCCTATCCTATTCTAATCTTATCCTAATCTTATAACTAGCTAACCTAAATATCTTCTAATCCTCC